>JAJGRW010000419.1:1614163-1752606 GCA_025461045.1 Carex parvula
GTGCTGTTATGCACTGTCCCTTGCTTTCGGTGCTGATTTTGGTGTACTGGTAGCACTGGTAGCAGCCCCTGTTTGAGTGCGGTTCTTTTCCTTTTCTGGTACATTAGTACCACTGGTAGCAGCCCACTGATTTTTGCCTTTTCTGGTACACTAGTACCATCGGTACCAATTGGTACCAGCCCACTGTGTGTGATTTTTGCCGACTTTGTGCCCACTTTGGTGCTTGGCTTGATTCTGATTTTTGCCGACTTTGTGCCCACTTTGGTACCAATTTGTTATCTTTTGAATTATCTTACTGTACAGGTTGACTATATCTACTTCATAGCTTTTGCTGGTGTAGCAGTGGTCCTTGCTATTTATTCCTGGTATGTGTACTGTTTCAACATATTTATATTAATTTGTCATTGTATCATTGCATAAATGCAATTTCTTTTTTCCTTCTTTAATCCCTTGTGTGCATTCTTTTGTTCTTTCTTTTCTGAATTGGAGTTTTTTTTTTCCTTCTCTCATTTTGTTCATTAGAAAAATTAACAAATTTATCCTTTTGATTCAATGCAGGAGTACTAATAAGGATGAGCGGCGAGCACAAGTGGTAGTGGATAATGATGAAAAATCGATACCAGATGAAGAAGCACAAATCGAATCATCTGATAATCAAATCGCTCAAAGAGAAACTGATAAGCCTAAATCCGATGATGTGAAGCATTTCCCATCTACCTCGTCAGATTTTTCAAAATAGTCACCAATTTATTCAAAGCCGAAGAATGGAAGCAAGTTCATGTTTTTTCAATTTTGGGATGATTCAAAGTTCAAAATTAAAGCATGTTATGTCATTCTCTTTTTTTCTTTTCTTTTTTCTTAGGATAGTTCAGTATTTGTGATCATGGTTTCAAAGAATTGACAAGTTCACATGTAAACTATAGGAAGTGGTACTCAAGCAAAGAAAAATATAAAGAAAGATTTAATTTTTATGTTATGGTGTTTTTTTTTCATCCATTGTGTAATCACTCCTTGTTGTTAATAAATCATCATAATCCTTAGAGAAGCAAATTAAATGAGTAGTAATTGGTTTTGTTGCATGATCTATCAAGGGAGAATTTACTGCTCCTACTATAAGAGAAATTTCTATTTATTTTGAAGCAAAAGAACTAATGCATTACTTTGCTACATATTTTCTTAATCTTGATCAATTGCAATATGTAATACAATTGACTATCAAAATCTTGATCCCAAACTTAAATTGATGAAATTGTCTTAAATTTGCATTGCAGGATAAAACGAATCAATGTAAACAAATTCATCATAGTTGAATTACATTAGAACTTGACATTATAAGAAATAAAATTTATAAAGCAACAAACATTTCTTGCACATACATGGAAGTTGTCTTTCAGAAAGGACATATAATAAGGTTAAAACTTGAAGAATACGTAAATGGAAACAAACTAAAATTAACAAAAGATTCAGCAAAACAATTCTTCATTCTCTACATTAATTAGGACATGAGTACATTAATTTAAGCAGCCTTGCATCTGAAAATCACCTCTTCAAAAATTCAACTTAGCAACCGAATTAGAATTCTGACAAATGACAAAGCTAAAGAAAACACAATAGAAAATGTAAAAAGTAGATCAACATATCCCTGCTACCAAACCATACTTGGCAGCAAATTTCTTCTGATTTAACCCCAGCATTTCACTAAGGCTACAACTCATATTCCTTTCCTTCAACACCTTGTGCCGAAACTCCAAACTCTTCTTCAATCCATGCCCGAAAAACTGGGGATACTCTGGTGCCTCTGCCACCTGCCTCCCCATCTCTTCCACCAAGAACTTGATTTTCGGCTCGAGTGAATTTTTCACGCTCTTGATTAAGATCGGTGGGTACCCAGAAACCAGCAAGGTAATTTCTCCATTGCTAAAACCGCGTCTCTTGAGAAATGCTAGGTTTGGTCGGAGGATTTTGTCGACGTCCCGACTCAACACCTCGGGAAAATTGAGAACTACCCTCCTGATTTCCTGCTCACCAAGCCCGATTGATTTGAGAAATTCAGTTGTTGGCCTCAGCCGTTTTTCAACATTGTACCCGACAATGAAGGGATCTTTGTTAAGAATTTTACCTGTCAGACATATAGTATATATAATTAGAGGACAGCCTATATTAGCTAAGAATTTCATAAAATGACTTGTAGGTTAACACGAGAACATGAGGCTGTGACTTTAAAATTCAATACAAGTACATTGAATTTCAATCAATCAAAATGCAAATAATAATCAACCTTTCAATCATCTCAAAGGCTTTTCTTTTTGGCATGTCTACATAAATTTCAATTTTGGGTTAACTCAACAACCTGGTTTTGTTAGATCAATCACAGAAAGCCGAAAACCATACCAGTTACTACTCAGTAACATTCTAGAAATCCCAAAAAAAATAAACGTAAAACTTTTTAAAAGCAAAATACCAATGTGCTCTCCTTTGTCAAATCCGAGACTCGCCAAAAACTCAACAACCTTGGAGAATTTAGTCTCAATGCTATAGCTGACAAGACGATGGTTAAACAGCAACAATTTCCCGATTTGCTTGTCAGAAACACCCAAGGATTGAAAAAATGCCAAAAGGGGGTGAGCCGTCGCTGGAGAGGAGAGGGTTCGGGACTGGGGTGAGCCGTCGCTGGAGAGGGACGTCACTGTGGTGTGGAGGAGAGGCGTCGGGACTGGGGGTCGCGGGTTTAGGGTTTTCGCTGGGAGAGGAGAGGAGAGGAGAGGAGAGGAGAAGAGAGGGATCGAACTGAGAGGCGTCGGGACTGGGGGTCGCGGGTTTAGGGTTTTCGCTGGGAGAGGAGAAGAGAGGGATCGGAAAGGGCTGCTTCGGAGGAGAGGCGCTGGAGAAGAGATCTGCTTCGGACTGGGCTGCTGAAAATTCAATTTTGCTCCGAACTGGACCTGTCCAGTTCCGAAAATTTACAAAGTCCATCATGATGATCTGCACGACTATTGAAGCAGATCCAACGGCTACAAATCCGAAGTAAAATGAGGTGTTTAATTTGCAAAGCACGGTAGCCTTACTCATATATGTATGTTTTATATACATATATATACACACACACACACACATATATATATATATATATATATAGAGAGAGGAAGGTTCCAATGCCTCGTGCCTTTCACATATATATATATTATATATATATATATATATATATATATATATATATATATATATATATATAATAAAAAAAAACACACATTCGTTATATTGACTGCTTTAGATTTGTACCTACCAGTCCTAGCTAGGCACATGCATGTTTGCATTCGTAAGAGCCAAACAAACTATAACTGGTTGGCGCATGCATATCGTTCTCCATATATATAGAGAGAGAGAGACATACGTACACAGACTAACTTTAATTGGCACATGCATATCCTTCACCTTTTCTTTAATTCACAAACACACACACATATGGATCTGAACCTTCCATTGAAGATGGAATTCAGTGATATCATCAGCTTCTCAACGGCGCCTCAGCAAAATCATGAAAAAGAGAACCCAGCGAGCTCTCAAGGCTCTACAGATGCGGTGGCAGTCACTGATGATCCTCATCTTGAAGCAAGCTCTTTAGCTTTATCATTTTTTTCTGTTATTTTCTTTAATTATAATAGGATATAATGTGTTTTTGCTTTGAATTAATTACAATTCTCTGGTGCATCAATTAAGCAGTACATGCTGTATGAAGCTTGTTTGCGGTTGATATAAAAATGATATTATATTTTGCATTAATTCACACTTGCAAATTTTAAATACATCTTGTATATATTAAAGCACTTTCAGTGTCATGCTGCACTTGCAACTAATAAATGAATATATGGTTAATTATTTATTTCAAAAAATTATATTTTCTTTTGCCAATATTTTATTTCTCAAGAAAATAGGTCAATTTTTTTAAAAAAAAATTGGATTATGCATGTTTCAGGTCATGACCAAGCCTCAGAGGAAGGAAAGAAAACCAAAACACAATTTCTCAGAAAAGGTAGGAATTAAAGCCTTCGTTTTTAATTTATTTATTCAGGTTCTAATTCTGTAAAATAATATCTACTTAAATACAATGTCTAAAGAAAACAAATTAGAAAATTTTCAATTTATAGAGGGACCTGTTTTGCTTTCTAAAAACATAATGGTCGTCATGTTTGATTGTTACTTAAAATTAAAGAGGATTAAGTTAATTACTTCAAGCTAATTCCTTAAGTCATGATTTTACAAAATTAATTAAAAAGAAGAGAAAAACTGAAAAAAAAAATAAATAAATTAAATTTTCTCTCTTACAGCAGGTTCCACATGCGGAATAAGTTAACCTACCGGAAGAGGCGGTTTAACTTACTCCGTTGTAAGCCCGTATCGCACTGTAAGTTATTTTTGTTTGTCTGCTTAAGTGAAAAATAAATCACTTATTTCTTTACTTAAGCTACAATTAAACATGGAGAACAAAAGTAATTGTTTTTTTTTTTCCAATTGAACTTAATATTTTTTCATGAGGAAATTTAAGTTTTGTAGATATTTTTTCAAATTGCAATCTAGTTGGAAGTTTCTTAAATAAATTATTAAATCATTTTTCCTATTTTAGAGGCGTCGAAGAGAAAGAATTCAAGCCCAATTGAAGCTATTGCAAGAGCTCATCCCAAATTCTCAAGAGGTATAGATTTGAAGAAATTACTAATCTCCCCATAAATTATTTGCTAATTCCTTTTACAAATATTTTTTATTAATTTGATACTTTACCTTGATTGAAAAGTTGGACAGTGCTTCTGATCTTCTAGACGAGGCAATTTCTCACATAAATGCTCTTAATTGTCAGCTTCAGGTACTTAATTAATTTATTAAATCCATAAATTTTATTTTGGTTGTACACACGTCGACTTTTCAATTTAGTCTGCCAGGACAATTTAATATGAGCATTAAGTTGAACGGTTCGGATCGACTCTTTGAACTTTGCTCAGAATGACTCATAAATTTATATTTAGGATCGGAATTTAATATTTTAGATTATTATTGTTATTATTATTATTTTATATATACATATATATATACACACACACACAATTTTGTATGATATAATTTAGCAAAATTATAAGTGGTGTGTAAGAAACTTGTTTTATTCCTAAAATTCTCATTTATTAAATAACTAATATATTTATTTCTTAACAATTTTAAACTTTGTTCCAAATCCAATTAGAATATTTGTTTCTTCTTGCAAAAAAGACGGTGTAAATAAAAGTACACCTTATTAATAATTTTGAGACCAGTCTGCCAGAAACACTGAGAAAAATTGTCTTTGGATGAGAATTATGATGTTTCTTACTTTAATTTGCTATGAAGGTTAATTCATTTGTAATTTTTTTAATTAATTTTAGATGATGCAAGAAATGAGTCAATTTCCATACACAAGTGTAACTCCGATGTCCATGTTTGTACCGCAAACTAGATCAAATATTATGATTACTGGTATGAATGGTAACTTCACAACAATACACCCATCATTATATGTACCGTTTTCTCCTCGATTCCCTGCTCCGGTTGCCGAAAATGTCTTACCAGTACCATTTCTACCTCCCAATGCTCATAGCATTCCAGTACCATTTCTACCTCCAAATCCTTATAGCATTCCAGTACCATTTCAACCTCCAAATCCTTACTGCTATAATCAGTTGCAAGAGTCTTCAAAAGGAGATGACTAAGAGAACTTTAAATGAAAGTAATGCCAGTACATGCCAAGTTATCAAAAGGAGATGACTAAGAGAACTTTAAATGAAATTAAATATTTCCATAATTAATTAGGATATGTTTCTATGGTTCTTTTTTTTTTCCAATTAAGACCTTGAGCAAAGATATGTATCTATGTGATGAAAATCAAACCGACTTGGACTCAGACTAGGATTCCCAAGTTCCTAAGTTTGTCTATTTAGATTCTCTAAGTTATATATTATATGTGTTGTATTATAAGAAGAGATGGCATGTTATCTTCTTATTCAATATCTTGATAATATATAAAATGTTTCTTATAAACTCTTCTCTCTTGTGATATTTCTTTTTATTGTCTAAATTATCCTCTATAAAATTGTTCAATATCTCACTAAATCAAACAAGACTCGTACACACGGATGTGGAGTTAAATTTGGGACGTTTGTCGTCACTATGTTTCAATGTTTAATTTTTTTAATTTTCTAAAAGGAACCTGATAATAGTCTCCCCAGCAAAATTCCTGTCACACCCCAGATTTTGACCATCCGCAGCATGATTATAACATCATCATTGCACATTTTCTTGGTCAGTCAACCTACGTCGCCAACAGAAAGGAAAACAAAATACAAAACGGAGTCAGCTACAAAGCTCAGTAACCGGTTATTTAACGACGCGCTTCTCTATAATTGGCTTAATTTAACAACCATTCAAACAGGCCGGATTAATCCATACAAATACACATAAAATTATGCATGCATATTTAACCGGCGATAGCACGTCGGTCTAGGTTATCCATAAAACAAGTCACATCATATTCACATAGTTGGAATCCCATCACACAGGCGATTCCCAACTTCCACAACACACAATTCCTTAAACCGCCAATCCAATGGGAAATCCATCCAACATTGGAAGGCCGCCACCCCTTGGGAAATCCAACCAACAGTGGGTGGCTACAATCACAAATCCAATTCCAACTTCAGACCCGCTATCCTGTTAAATATGTCATCATAATCTAATATGCAATACCAATATTCAAATGAACCGTACAAAACGAAAACACAGATTATAGAGAAGTTCGGTTACTTTTAGCGAGATATTTCACAAACTGAAGTTAGACTGTAATCAATTGTACATAATCAACTGCGTCATAGGATCCAAATTCAAATTAGACATACAATGAAGTTCTTCTCGGTCGACTCTGCAAGAAAAAGAGGAGAGAGAGGTCTTATTCGGGGCCTTTATCTGGGTGCCGATTGAACTTGATATGAGGAAATTGAATGGGGCGGTTAAGACAAAATAAGAATTGGCAGAGAAATAAAATTAAAGGGGTGCTGTTTGATATATTTATAGAGGGTCTAATCAAGGGGTGCGGAAATTTATTTATTTCTCTCCATAACCGAATCAAATCAGACAAAATGAAGTTTTAAAAGGAGAGGCGGTTTTATCATTTATATACAATTGCTACGAATAGCCGCTGGAAGGAATGTCATTTTTTTTTTAATTTTTTTTAACAGATGTATATATAGTATATTTAATATTATAAAATAATTTTAAGCATAAATAATAATAACTTAAAATTTTCGGGATGTTACAATTCCCTAAACGTCTCTCAAAGTCAAACTACTTGGGACCGCACTCTAAATATCTTATCGGGACCACTTTATAGAAGGTCACCAGCGAATTTACATCTGACGCATGCAACTATTGATACATATACGCACAAGTGTTAATATTTAACATATCAAGTATTTATACATAACATATCAAGTCTTTTTAAAAAAACTCGGCATATTCCTTTCTCTCTCTCATCACCCTCCCAACTTGTACACGTTTTTAGAGGTGAGTTTTTTTTCTCCGTTCAATCTCATTCATATTTCTGACGATCTGTGAGAAATTTTGCGAATCTAAAACTACGAACGTGTTCTACGTGATTTTCTCTTTCAAATGAGATCCAATATGAAGTATTTATAACTCATCGCTCTATAAAAGAATGTCTTTGTAATTGTCTTTTCTTTTCTTTTTTTTTTATAAACTTGATGGAGACTGTCAAGTGCAATATTATAAAGCATCAAGTCAGACTACATAGTTTAACTCAGTCAAGCATTGCATATATATTAAAAAAGAGTAAGGCTTAGGTGCTATGATAGCATAAGGCTCTCCGTACTACGGTCTCAAAAACCTATCGTATAAACTTCAAAATTCGATCTAAGTAGCTTAGTAAATTGGTTATATAATGAACTTGTAAAATACCAATTTTTACTATTTTTGAAATTTTTTTATTATTTTTTATGATTTATGAAAAATGGCAAACAATGGCTTAAAAATAAAAGAAAATTGCTAATGTTTTAGACCATTTTATGCCATCTTTTATAAATAATAAAAAATGGTAAAAAAATTTCAAAAAAAAATATTATTCTACAAGTTCATTATATAACCAATTTACTAAACTACTTAAATCGAAATTTAAAATTTATACGATAGATTTTTGAGACCGTAGCACAAAAGACCTTATACTATCCATAGCAGCTAAGCCTTACTCATTAAAAAAAACATTATGTAATTGTCATGTATCGGAAGAGAAGGAAAGAAAGCATATTTGGTCTGATCTATAAATTTCTACACAAGTTTTGATATGTGTTCCCAAGAGAAGCATCTCCTACAGAAGTGTTTGTACTTAGTTATTTTCAACAGTTAGTCATGCCATGTTGTCGATCGTGCCACATGTTTTTGTTGCTTCATTTACATGTTTGTTGTTTGATTTGCAACACGTTTTCTTCTTAGTAGTGCTCACAGAAATACCAACAAAAGAATGACAAACATGGAAAAGAAATCGGAGATAAGAAACCAAAGCATGAACTCAAAACGAAATACATATAGATTGGCGCATGCATATCATTTCCATATATATAAATATAAATATATATAGTACGTACGTGTATATATATACACACACACACAAACTAACCTGAGCTCATCGTCACCCGTCTCAAGTACATCCTTCACTTTTTCTTTAATTCACAACACACACACACACACATATATATATATACACATGGATCTGGACCTCCCATTGACAATGGAATTCAGTGATTTCATCAGCTTCTCAGGCCTTTTCTGTGATTCCCCGATGCCGCCTCAAGATCATGAAACGGAGAACCCGGCAAGCGCTCAACGGCCTAAAGAGGTCCGGGATGCGGTGGTAGTCATCGATGATCCTCATCTTGAAGCAAGCTCTTTGGCTTTATCATTTTTTTCTTATTGTTTTCTTTGTTTATAATAGGATGTAAATATGTGTTTTGCTTTGAATTAATTACACTTCTCTGGTGCCTCAATTATGCACACGATGGAATTTCATGTATACCCCTTGAAAACTTCAAAATTATGTATTTCTCTATTTATAGTTCATAATTTCATATTTACCCTTCTAAACTTCAAAAACTCAAAATTTACCTATTTATTGTCTATTCTACTAAAACTCGTTTTTAATTTATGAAATACCCATTTTATCCTTCATTAAAAAATAAAAAAACTAATAGTATATTTCGGAAAAAATATCAGTCTTCTAATTGGTCGGTTTTCTAACGCTTACACTAGCATATACCTAAATGTTACTGTGTAAGCGTCAGAAATAGAGAAATGACCCATTTTCCCTCGGAAACCGTATAACTAGAAGACGGGTATTTTTTTAAAACATGCTACATAATTTTTAGTTTTTAATATAGGGTAAAATAGGTATTTCATAAGTATAAAATGAGTTTTAATAGATAAGACATTAAAATGGATAAATTTCTGAGTTTTTGAAATTTAGAAGAGTAAATATAATATTAAGAATTTTAGAGGGGGGATACGGAATTTCCAAGTTTCTAAATAAAAGAAAACCGACATGAAGTATGAAGCTAGGTTGACGGTTAACAAAAAAAAAATTATATTATATTTTACATTAATTCACACAGACCGACCTAGACCAATAAAAATTTATACAGGAAAATCTTGTTAAAAATGCATATATGGTTAATTTTTCCAAAAATTATATTTTCTTTTGCCAATATTTTATTTCTCAAAAAAGGAGGTCAAATTTTGTTAATTTTTTTGGATTATGCATGTTCAGGTTACCAAGCCTCCAAGGAAGGGAAGAAGGCCAAAACACAATTTCTCAGAAAAGGTAGGAATTAAAGCCTTCATAATAACAATTTATTTATTCAGGTTCTATTTCTGTAAAATAATATCTATTTAAATACAATGTCTAAAGAGTTTGATTGTTACTTAAAGTTAATTAAGGAAGATTAAGTTAATTACTCCAACTATTACAAAAAAAAATTAATTACTTTTGTTTGGTTAAAACTAGTTACTTGACTTCTGAATTAAAAATCAATTAAAAAGAAGAGAAAATTAAATTGAAAGAAAGAAAAAATTAAATTTTTCCTCTAACAGCAGGTTCTACAAGCGGAATAAGTTAACCTACCTGAAAGAGGCGGTTTAACTTACTCCGTTGTAAGCCCGTATTATTGTCCTTACAATATCTTAAATGAAAAAATAAATCACTTATTTCTTTTCTTAGCTGCAATTAAACATATATGGTGAACAAAACTAATTGTAGAACAATTTTTGTAGTTGGAAGTTTCTTAAAAAAATTATTAAATAATTTTCTTATTTTAGATGCGTAGAGAAAGAATTCAAGCCAAATTGAAGCTTTTGCGTGAGCTCATTCCAAATTCTCAAAAGGTATAGATTTGAAGAAATTACTAATCTCCCCACAAATTATTTGCTAATTTCTCTTACAATTTTTTTTATTTATTAATTTCATACCTTACCTTGAATCCTTGATTGAAGTTGGACAGTGCTTCTCTTCTAGGCGAGGCAATTTCTCACATAAATGCTCTTAAATTTGAGCTTCAGGTACTTAATTTATTATATTATTTAACATATATATAAATTTTATTTTGGTTATACACATGAATTTTATTAAGTCTGTGCTTCATTAGTCTGTAGGTTTTCTTTAATTTCAAATTAATAACAGTGTGAATGGTAAAGTTTTGCTCAGAATGACTCATAAATTTATGTTTAGGATCGGAATTTAATATTTTAGATAATCATATATATATATACACACAATTTTGTGTAATATAATTTTAGCAAAATATAAGTGGAGTGAAAGAAATATCTTTTATTCCTAAAGTTCTCATTTATTAAATAACTATTATATTTATTTCTTCACAATTTGAAACTTTGTTCAAAATCCAATTAGATTTGTTTCTTCTTGCTAAAAAAGACAGTGCAAAATAAATATACATCTTATTACTAATTTTGAGACCAGTCTACCAGAAACACTGAGAAAAATTGTTTTGACTGTAAAACACAAAATTATTTCTTTGGATGAGAATTATGAAATTTCTTACATTTTTTAATTAAATTTTAGATGATGCAAGAAATGATTCAATTTCCATACACAAATGTGTCTCCGTATGATTTGCGATTCACCGGCGCAACACCGATGTCTCCGTTTGTACCGCAAATCAGACCAAATATTATGATTACTGGTATGAATGGTAACTTCACAACAATGCACCAACCATTATATGTGCCGTTTCCTCGATTCCCCGCTCCGGTTGCGATGTCGTTTTTACCTCCAAATCCTTATTACTGTGATCAAATACCAGGCGCTTCGACTTCGGCCATGCAACCGCAGCTGCAAGCAATGCCAGTACATGCAAATTATCAGAAGGAGATGACAGAGAAAACTTTAAATCAAAATTAAATATTTCCTTATTTAAATAGGATATGTTTCAATAGTTATTCTTAGTTTTCAAATTAAGGCTTGAGCAAAGATTTGTATACATGTTTTAAATGTTTAATTTTCTGCAATTCCTTTTTTTTTTGGACTATTGTATAATTAGTTCTCATGTCCATTTTATGCATGTTTGAAATTTTTTTCTTATTTTTTCTTTTTTCAATGTATATTATAATTCTTTCTGAAAGTAAAGATGCCTTAGTTTCTTAGTAAATTAAATTCCTGCAATATTATATTCTAATATTCGTTTAGAAGCTAAATTCAAGGACAATTCAAATTTTGATAAAAACTATTGAACATTACATAAAATCATTTCCTTTTTACATGTCTGAATACTTGTTAAGAACCGTGAAAATACCTCAAAAATTTAGAAAAAATAAATCATGATTTTTCAACCAAATTAATCAGAATGCATCAAAAAAATCCAAACTGACTATAAACCAGGAACAAAAAAAAACTAAACCAGAGGAGAAACAACTAAATAATGTGCAACATGCTAAAATCGAACCAATTTTTTTGTCGAACAATTCAGTTCAAACCGATATAAAAACAAAAACATAGAAGTACTAAGCAACTCTAACATAAACCTCATCCCCAAAAAAAAAAATTAGAATTATTTAAAACAACAGAGACTATAGAAAAGTAATCCCCCAGGGCAAAAATTTGCATAGCTCTAAAGTCTTGCACTGTTGCTGCATAATATAAAAGCATAAACAACTAACAATTCGATTCGCCACACAAAATTTGAATCTAACCACGGTTCCTAGAGGACCAAGAATTGGTCGAAGGAGGCAACCGTGACTCCCCACCTGCTACTGGCCTGCTACCTCGCTGCCACCTGTCACCACCTGATTGAACAGGAGGCCTGTCATCGGGACGGCTCCACCTGTCAGTTTCAGGTGCTGGTACAGCTGGTCTCTCAGTAGGAGCTGCATCACTGGTACCACCACGCCTAAACTTAGGCACATATTTGCCACCACCTGAAGGAGCGGTGGAGGCAGCGGCAGCAGCTGCAGCAGGAGCAGCAGTAACAGACTCAGAGGATACAGCAGGAGGAGGTGCGGTGCGTGGGACCGGGTCCACGGTAGAACGTAGGAGGGACTCACGACGGAGTTTTTCTTTCTCTTCGAGTTCTCTTTCTCTCTGGCGCTGCTTCTCAGCAATAGCATCAAGTCTTGCTTTGCGCTCGGCTTCTTCTATCTTCTTCCTCTCCTCCTCTGTAGAAGGATTCAAACATTATATATAGAGTGAGGCTATGATTCAATTGTACTTGATGACTAAATTTTTCATTTTTTTTTTAAATTTGTTTAGATAGGTAGAAAATCACTACTTTAGAATGGTCTAGAATCTTTTAGATCAAGTGATTTTCTATCTATTTAATAAGTACCAAACAAATTCTAAAAAATATAAAATTTGATCTACAAGAACATTTTCATATGAAGGTCATGTTGTACGGTTCAGATCAACTGTTTGGACTTTGAAAATATGCGCTATGCATAGTACCATAGCCTCACTTGTGTGTATATTATATATATATTTTTAAGTTAGCATCAAGCTTTGTGCTTTGGCAGTAACAATAGAAGGGAATATATATATATATATACACCTTCGCGCTTGCGGGTTTCTTCCTCTTGACGAAGTTGAGTGATGCGCTCTTCCTCAGAGGTGACGAAATAAATGAGTTTGCGCATTCGGTCCCTCTCCATTTTTCGCATGGCCAGCTCTTGGTTGATGCGATCTTCTCTCTCCTTCATCACTTGCCCGAACTCTGCTTGCCGCCTCTCATCTATTTTTTGCCTCATTGCATTCTGTAACAAAAAATCAAGAAAAAAACATCAACACAATAAAATAACAGATCAAATTTAAACATGCTAAAAAAATAATATCTGATTCATAGATCAAGAGTACAAATTTGGAATCAGGCAAGGAATAAAAAAGGGTAAAGATATTGACATAGCTGTATCTTCTTCATGCAGCGCACATACAACAGAGTCATAACAGTGCTGCATATGACTCGTGTACTGCATGAAGCCAAAACTGCTCTGTGAATAAAGATTCGCGTACCGCATATTCAACAAGACGAGAAAGCCTATTCTTTCGCCTGAGGTCTTCAACGTGATTCTTTTCGCTTTCTTCTATGGCTCTCTACAATATACATTTTTTTAAAATTATTAATCAGAAAACACAAATAAATTAAAATATAATAGCATTAACATATCTAATTCACTGGTCAAAAGAATTTGGAACGAGTTTAGCCCACATAAAACAAAAATGACTCAAATAAGAAAAGAAGGGCTGGTCCATTACAATTTTTTTTCTTTCCTACAGTGATAAATTTAGAAAGAAAACACAAAAATAAGATGCACTTTATCATATGAAAAACTTAAAAACTTGTACATATCGATATAATATAGAGATGAAATACATAAAAAGCAAAGAGGGAGTAGTTTCTGACCAGTTGTTCTTGTTCAAAACGGATCCTTTCCTCTTCGAGACGTTTGGCCCAGCCTTGTTCAATAAGTGGGCTCTCATTCTCACGACGGGCCCGCTCCAAATGGTCCATAGTTTTAGCGAGCTTTTGCAACTTCTTCTCAGTTTCTTGCCTCTCCTTTAGTTGCTCGCTCATCGCCAGATCAATCAGTCCCTGCTTCGTCATCTCCTACAAACATATAAAATAAAGACCGATCTGTAAAACACAACTCCCAACTATTTTACCAAACCAGATTTAGACAATTTTACTTGCTTGTATATTTGAATGCCCAAAGATAATAAAAAAGAGAGAGAAGTGCAAAGTACCCCTTCAATTAAGGGTTTCTTGCCCTTGCCGCCTTTGCGCCTTTGGGCATCCAAGAGTGCTTGCGCCTCCTGCATCTCTTTCTCTGCAATTTCCTTTTGAATTCTCGCTCTCTCTCTTATGCTGTATTCCGTCTCCAGTCGCTTCTTCTCCGCCTCCTGTGTTATCTTTTGTATCTTCATCCTCTTTGACTCTTCCTCCCTCTCCTGAATTTTTTTTTTCCAAATATAAATTTCATCCAATGTTACTTCTTTCCATGTCAGACACAAAAATACCAATTATCAAAGAACTTCTAATTTTCATTCAAATTGAAAGAAAATTGCAATACCATTTCAAGCATCTGGCGCTCGTGTTCTTCCTTGCGCTTCTCTATTATTGATTTTCTGGCAAGAAGCCTCTTGTGCTCTGTTTCGACAATCTCTGACAAGTGATATAGCTTATCTCCCAACTTGGACTGTTTCGGTATCGGAGGGTGGATGAGGCACCACGCTTTGTTAAGTGACTCAGTGAGTTTTGCCAAGTGATCACACAGTGTATCAGATTCAATGTCCTAGTAAAAAAAAAAATTCACTGTTCAGCAATAATCTTGTGAAAAGGAAGCAAATTAAGACTAATTAGGACTAACTGTGAAAAGGAAACAAATAAAAAGCTGCTCTATGCCATTTAGTATACTTGTATTAGGGCTAATTAACAAAAACGAGTACTAGTTTGACTACTCTATCAGTTCTATTAACTTTTATAATATTCTTTGATTTAATGTCCTGTAAAAGAAAAAGTAAAAGTGACAACGTACCACATTGCCGAAAATGACAGCACCATTAAGGTGGTCAACCTTCATTGCAACATAATTGTACTTGACAGCATCAACAGAGATTCTCTCAACAACCGCAAAGTCGAAGAAGGGGATCATTTTTGAAAGCATATCTATTTTCATTGTCTGAAACACCTGAGCAGCCTGTTGAAATTTCATTCAAAAACAAAAAAAATAAGAAAAAATGACTGTTACAAATAACCTAGAGCAATTTCTCCTTTACTAATTTAGGTTAATTATAATGTTAGGATACTAAACAAATTTCATGAATTGCAGTTCTCTCCGTACCTGTTTCAAAACCCTAAGTGCTGTGAGCTTCTCCAGAGCAGGTACATACTGAGCGAGATGCACCTCTGGCACAGCCGAGGCCGTAGAGAGCTTGCCACCGAGTTTTGCAATCTTAGCAAGAAGGGGTTGCACCCTAGATGCAAGATCCAACGGATGAAATTCATTCTCCAAAATATTGTAGAGATCCTTCACTTCTTGAGGCACACATGACATCACCCCTTTCGCTGCCTATAGAAAGAGACAAACTTATAAGTGAATTAAAAAATAAAAAAAATTATGAATATTAGTGAAAAAGAACATGAAATGTATGTTTTTAGGATCATACCAGCTCTGAAAGAAGTGAAGCCCGTGAAAGCTGCATGACATAGCAAAAAAAAAAAATAATAATTACAGGTCAGACAAAATCGATATCTCAATTTCTAACGAAAACACGTAATAATAAAGTTACCACTTCTCTATTCTCGCGTTTAGTATCCAATGTGAAATTAATCAACCCAGCCATGCGCAAATTTCTCTCCTTATCATTCTCTAACTCTAAATGAGACGCTCCATATTTGTGATCATAAGGCGCCACCGAAAGAGCGGCAAGGAGAACCGAACCGGCGATGAGCTGGATATCCTTTTGAGAGAGGTTTTTGTTGTAGCTCTTTTGTAGAGTAAACAGTTTCAACCATGCATAGGCATTGTAGAGGTGACTATCCGCTACCCAAAATATTTCGGTGAGTTTTGCGTAATATACGACCATTAAAGACGGTTTTGGGCTCTTTTTGACCAGAGACATCAACCCGTGGATGTCTTCGACCGACCTGAAGGCTTCCTGTATAAGACAAAAAAAAAGAACAAGGTTTTATTATTTTTTTATACCTGGTTCGGTTTAGATTTTTCAAAACTGAAAAGACCGAACTGACCGATTCTATACGGTTTAAATCCAGACTTTGGTGTGATCGATGGTTTGCTGACTTTTTATGACTTAAAATGAAGAAAAATTGTGTTTTGGATATTTTAGAACATCTACATATTTTGTATGGAATAGTTGTAACCTCTCAAAATTTAGTCTCTCTTATTTTGGTTCAACCAAACAAACCGAAATTTACTTTTTTTTGGTTCGGTAGTTATTCGGTTGACAAGTTCAATTGTTGGTTCGGTAATATTTTGAAAACCGAATAAAACATTGGTTTGACTATTTTAATTTGGTTTTAACCGAACCGACCTAATGAACACCCCATAACACAAGCTGCAACCAACAAATAAAGATATATATTGGCAGAGGAGAATCAGAGAGAGTCTAATACAACACTACATAATGTATATCACTTAATAGGTACTGGTAAATTGCATTGTACCAATATAAATTACATGATAAGGATAAATACCTGCCAGAGATCGAGTTCAGTGGCAATCTTTAGTTGCTCCATGCGTGTGTCAAGATAAAGCTGGAGACTCTCTGGTGCTGTCAGATCGGGACGATCTCTCTGGTCACGGTACTTGTTCAGATTTGCCAAATGGTTGCGAATTATCTCGCAAAGCCTTCTAAACTCAGTGGTTCTTTTGTAAGTTTTGCAAAACTGGAACGCTCTGTGAGCAGTCATCTGCATATCAGACAACGAGTGATTAAACAGGAGCACTAGTGAGCACGTACCAGTAGACTGTTATAGGCCTGGTACAATGTTTTTTGGATGGTACACGCTCCTGTTTACTTATCAATACTTGGTCTGATATTTATCCATTAGACATTGCTTCAAGGGCATTTCTGTAATTTGTTTTCTCAAAGATCAAAACATAGCTCTCACGAACCCTAAACAAAAAGCAATCAACAAATAGAGTGGAAATATAGAAAAAGAAAAACTAATACAAAAATACTATATAAGAAGATACTCGAAGAAGCCTTACAAGGTACCCAGATCCATTCATTTTATTTATTCTTTGTATATATCAGAAGAGATATAGAAAGAGAAACTAACCGCATAGAGTGCCTCAAGCTTGGAGTTATTTCTAAGTATCTCCAAAACAGTCCTGTAAGTCTCCCAAAGGAACTTAAACCAAGGCGTGACTAGTTCCCTGTCTGACCTGTCCTTTCCTTTCTCCCCACTGACATAACTCAGCATCAGATCCTCAGGCCTCTTATCCATCTCCAAATCATCCACATCAAGCGCCTCCTCTAGTGCCTCCGCTTGACTACGTGCCTGTTCATACAATACAAGACACTTAAGCACAAACCGTAACACCAAAACCAAACCCTAATGTAGTCAACATCTACAATATTTAACCGAGTTGGGTTAAAACGCCCCATTGTTTTCGTGCCGCAATCATGCCTCACATCTATATCTTCTTTAAGTCCAGATAGTCAATCCGAAACCACTCAACATGATCTCCATATTAAAATGTGCTTCGAGACCAAAATTTTTTGGAAATTTTTTACTATTTTTTAGATAGGTACAAAAATCATGTTTTTCAGAAGTTTCAGGACCATCCAAAAACAGTGATTTTGTACCCATCTAAGAAAATAATAAAAAAATTCCAAAAAATAAAATAAAATTTAGTCTACAAGCACATTTTAATACGGAGATCATGTTGAGCAGTTCAGATTGACTGTTTGGAATTTTGAGGCATGATTGGGGCATTTTAACCCTACTCTAATTGACCAGATAAGCACAATGCAAAGTCATCTTGGTAGAAATTGGGTACTCTTATGAACCTTTCTATATAATAAAACCAACAAATTACCTGCTCGGCCCGCTCAGTGGACAATTGCATGAAGTACTTGATCACCTCCTCAAGAGACGAGACATTCACTTGTTGGCACACAATACGGTATTGGATCAAGCCGTCTTTCGCAAACCGACCCTTGCGCATGTCAACACAAAGCTCAACGTACTTGAACATTATTTTCTCTAAGGTTTTTTGCCACGCACGGTACCTCTTTGATGTGATGAGGTCGTGCAGAGCCTGGAGCGCTGCTTGCTTTTGTCCCACATTGATAAGCTCTAAAATTCATAATGTGTAGAATTGTTAAACAATTATTTCGAAAAGGAATTCATGGGATTAAAAAGGTAGTAGCAGTATAGAATGTCACGCTCTTTTCATTTAGACGACCCCTGCACGAATCTCAAAATATTTCAAGGTGCCTATTTAGATGTATGGGACAGAATTAATGGAGAGTGGGGGCTGCTTTGAAATTCGTGCTGAATTCAACCACAGCCTCCACAGAGAGGAGTCTGTTTCCTCTGAGATATCTCCAATTTTCAGTTATCTAAAGTTGGGCCATTTTTTTCCAGTGCCTATTCAGAATGCAGGGGTCAGATTCATGCATAAAAAAATATGAACAGTCCGGATTTTCCATGGATCAACTCAAAATTTGAGATATCTCAGAGGAATAGTATCACATTTGTTCAAGATGTTGATGTTAAATTGGCAGTAACTAAATTAAAATCAGGTAAAACAATACCTTCAGCACGCTTGAGAGCATTTTCAGGTTTCGCAAAAGTCGCCATGATTGAACAAAGGATTCAAAAGGCGCCCGCTTCCCTCAAGCAGGCGCTAGAAAGCCTGAAACACATAAAAGGAAATGCGCCAACAACATGCTTCAGTCCCAAATTACAAAATTTATGTAGCATCACAGGTTTTCTTTGGGATTTTTTTTCTTTCATATTTAGTCTAGTTTATACCATACACTTCAAACAAGTAAAACTTGGGAACTTTCTGGGTATGATTGCACAGATTTAAAATTCTCAAATAAATAGCAAACAAATGAACCATGAATTTCAGATGATACTCAGACGTTTAAAGGAGAAAACAATCTGTAGTCTCAAATCATGGAAGTATGATCTTTCAAACTATGCATTACCAATTTATCTGTAGGATTCAACCAAATACGATACAAATAATTGAAAAGAAACCAAATTTCCAATAAAACCAATGATGGATGGATCCAAAATAAACTTACTCTGTTTGGTATCCGCTAGGGTTCTTCGACAAAAGTCGAACAAAAGAGAATCAAATCAAAGCACGATCTGAAGTAACACTCGTTCGTCGCGCCGCTGCTCTGGTCTCAGATTGTTGGATGCGATTTTGCGAGAGGAAAGAAAAAGGCGGCGGCGAGATTAGAGAGAGAGAGTTAGGGTTTCTCTCCACAGACGATAGAGAGAGAGAGAGAGGAGATGCTGTTTCTGTAGGGACCGGACTAAAAGCCCGTAAATTTATGTCCATATCCTCTCAAGTAACACAAATTTAGAGTTTAAATCCATACCGTTATATCATATACACGGTTCTTTAATAATCGTGCTAAAGTAGATCTTATGGTCCAGATCTAAACACAAAAAATTTGTTACCTTAGGCGAAGAAGTTCTTAACATTATGTCCTGAAGCTCTGAGTAACTCAACTTTTGAGTTTAGATCAGAACCGTCCGATCAGATTCCGGATAAATTCGGTCCGAGGTGGAATGCCCGGGCTCCTTTAATATTCGTGGCTAAACAGATCTGACGGTCAAGATCTAGACACAGAATTTGAGTTACTTTAGGTGATATAATTCGTAAATTTTGCACGGTGCCCCTCTGAGAGGTTGATATTTCCATATCTGCTCTTAAAATAGTCCCTAGTAATAAGTATTCGGTGCGGTTTGGATGCGGTCGATATTATTTGGGTTAATATTAAATGAGTATTTGAATTTATTTTATTTTTAATTAGTAAAAATTTTAATTTTAAATTTTAAATTTTAATAATTATTTTTAAGAATTATACAGTATGTGATTTTTATCGATTATTAATCTAATATGATAATATCATTTTTTTACGTAGAATAATCATAGTATCCTTAAAATTAATTTTTGTTTTAAATAAATATTAACAGTATTTTTTGCTTCATCTCGTTTGCTATTTTTTATATTTAAATAAAAAGATTTTTATCAATTTATTTATTTCAAAAATTATAATTTTTTTATAAAAATGAATAAGCACACAAAAGTCTTGCATTATTATAAAAAGAAAACATAAATCAACAATATTAATTCAAATGCCTATTTTCTGAATTTCATTATTTTTTTACAAATTATGAAGACATATCAATATTTTTTTTAAGTATTATACTATAAATTGTTTTAGTCCAAAATGTCATTGATCAAATGACTCGAAATTTGTCACGGTCCAGATTTTAATGGTCTTTGATAAAATTTCTAATACCACATAAATTGCATTAAATTTTATACATAATAAATTTATAAGTTCAGTAATATATGTATATTATTTTTCCTTTTTTTAAATTTTAGTCAAATTTATTTGAATGTCAATGTTGTCATGTTTACCATTTTTATGGTCTCCATCCATATATTAAATCTATACATCACTTGATTTATGACGCATAAAATAATGATTTTCTCTTCTCACATAAAAAGTAAAATGCATTTGATGCACTTAAGGTGCAATTTCCATTTTTTTCCGTCTGTTTATAACAAATTTCTTATGAATAATAACACTCTAATTATAGAAGGTTAGGATTTATAAATGATTTTATTAATTTCTAAAATTTAATTAATATAAATTTTTTAATGAATTTATCTCATTTTAAATAAGTTATATTCTTATAAGGGGTGAAAAGAAACTCCGAAGGAACCTTAGCATGTTAAATATCTTCATTCTTATATTAAGCACGTAGATGTTCTGATCTGTCAATGATTTTGATTAAAAGATGAAATTTCGGATTGAATATCAGCCTTCCAATCAAATATTTTGATTCTATGCATCTTTTTGATGTTTTGTTACGTGCTCGCCACATGTACTCGCTATATGCAAATTGGATCATCTTTCTGATTGGTCCTGATTTCTTTTCATTTTTTAAATGTTATTTAAGATTTTTTGATTTGATTGATAATTGATTGGGTGTGTCTTCATTTCTTTCATTTTTTTATATCATTTAAGGAATGTTATTTGTCATTTAATATTTATTTTGTATGAGATTTTTTTTATGAAAATATGTCAAAAAGATTAAAAAAAAACATATATGTCATTTAGACTAATTTTTTTTATGAAATTATGTCATTTTGTATGAGATTTTTTGTTCTCTTATAATATGTTTCTGTTGCAACGCACAGGTACAATACTAGTTATTTTTTATAAAAATAAAATTATATGGCATAGCAGCTTAGCTTGGCCAGGTTGAGTCTTAGTAGTGCATTTTTTACTCTCAAGCCTAATAAAATGTTAAAAAATTTCCAAAAAAAAAATTGACTAAATATATATAAAAAATAGAAAAATTAAATATGTGTTGGGTTGAATCGAGTGTTTCCATTACCCGACCCATGACGAGATAAAAACGAACGAATCCATACCCGATTCATTTACTGACAATGATGGAGCCACATTGAATCAGAGGTAGGTAACTGCCTACTTCTATATTTTAAAAGGCAGGAATATATCTAGAGAAGGATTCAAATGACTTTATTTTTTGTGCCTCCACTATATTTTCATTCTTAGAAACTTTAATAACTCAAAATTCAAATTATAAATATCAAAATAAAACCGTTAGATATGATCTATGTTATTTTCTCTATGTGCTCATAAAAAAATTATCACATTTCAATTTTGTTTTTATGTGAATCTACATTAGTACATTTTTTAAAAACTCTTGATAACAACCAACACAAAGTTGAAATGTCGTAATTTTTTACATGTGCATAGATAAAATGATGTAAATCATATTTAAAAGTTTTATTTTGACTTTTAAGTTTCAAAATTTGAATTATTAAAGTTTTTAAAAATAGAGGCATAATGGAGGAACAAAAAATGAAGGCATTTGAACCCTCCTCATATATCTATATATAATCGAGTTGTTGCCTACTTTCAAGAAAATTTTACCTCCTCTTAGACAACCCACAATCTGAATTTTTTAATTCACGGCAATCCGCATTTCGCTAATTGTACCAGTAAAAAAATTTATCTACCTCTGATAAAAATTCTGACTAGGTACGCCCCTGTTTACTGCATATCATTTGTTGCCGTAATTTTTTCTATCTTGAATCACATTAGTTTTTCTGTATTAATATCAACTTTTATTTTACAATATTGTGCATGAGACTTCAAATAAATGTAAAACAGAGTAAGTAGTAGAATAAGATATTTTATTCCTCACTTAAGAATAGTAAGGAGGAATAAGATATAAGAATGAATTTATGGCGGTTTAGCTTAACTCACCAATTTAGGCTCCTTAACTTGTTTCGCGTGTGTATATTTTCTGTCCTGCCTATGCTTTTGATCATGGGCAGATTTAAGCATTGCTGGTAGGAGGTTACTCAGTAGTAATACCAATATTTTTTTTAATATCCAACATTAAATAAAAAATATCAAATATATCCACTTTTGTTGAGTATTTTTAAAAATACAGACCGGCCAAATTTTGGCCGGTCAGGTATTTTTTTTTCTGTTTCAAACCCTATAAATATCCCCTTTCTCTCTCCTCCCACGCACAACTCACTCAAACTCACCACACCAAAAGAGAAAGAGAGAAAGAGAATGGCAATTTCGGAAGCGAAAAGGACGAATTTTGTCAAGTAATATTTTTTTAATTTTTTTCAATAACCTATAAATTTAAATTAGTAATCTGACAATTGTTTACCATTTACTAAAATGTAGTTTGTTGGTCATGACCATGTTCATTTCATTACACTGTGGTGGAAGTTTTTGACTGGTACATATGGGGTTTATTACTCCAAAGAGCCAATTAATTCATTCATTTATGAGTAAGTTGAATGTCAATTTTTATAACTTTACTGTTTTTTACCATATTCAAAAATTTTATTCTGAAATTTTTACTAAACCAAAAATTTGGTTCTTTTAATGAAAATGTAGAGAAATAGTCTACATGTATGCCAATTTTCGTGATTTATTGATGTATTTAACTGGGTCAGAATCTTGTCCAAAGGCAGGGGCAAAATAGGTAATTTTCCATTATGAAAAGATGAACTTTAGAAATATATTAATATTCAGTTACAATGTTACATCCAGCCTACAACAGAAACACTAAATTATTGAAATTAAAACTCCAGTACAACATGGTAAAATCCTAATTCATCAAACTTAAAACCCTAAAATCATAAGGTAAGCACTAGTAATCCTACTCCTTAGTAGGCAACTCTAGATCAATAACAACAAACGAAGTGTTAACCTTACCAGTATAAGTACACAGAACAAATTCATCGTCCGATGTTGGAGGCTTTGGATCAACCTTCTTTTTTTTAAACCATAGCCATAGGAGTTTTTCACAAAGTTATCGTCTAAAATTTCAAATCGAAAAGGCCGCCTAAGAAATTTCTCCATTAGACATATTTGACAGTTATTTTTTTCACTAAAGCATACTTGACAGTTTTTTTCCCTCATTTTGACCACTTATTGACCTTCTTCTCGCTACGCCACGATTGGACGATCTACCTTGGTTGTTACAGTTCATCCTTTTCGTCTCCGAAATTGTCTCTTATCTTCCTCTTTCTCTCTTTCTCTTTTGGTAAGCTTGAGTGAGTTGTGAGTGGGAGGAGAGAGAAACGGGGTATTTATAGGGTCTGAAACAGAAAAAAATACCTGACCGGTCAAAATTTGGCCCGTCTGTATTTTTGTTCCAATCGGCCAAACTTTGGCCGGTCTGGGCATTTCTAAAAATACCCAGCAAAGGTGGATATATTTGATATTTTTTATTTAATGTTGGATATTAAAAAAATATCGGATATTAATAAAACAACATATAACAATTAACAAATGGGATCAATGGACCCATTCATTATCAAAATCTCATTAAATTTGTCCATTTTTCTTAATATTTAAATAGAAATGCTATATGCATACGGACCCCATACATTGTTCTATAAACAAAAATTAAAAGTATTATAGATTTTTGCATGCATATTAATCCTCATATAAATATCATGCGACTAGAATTCATCTCATAATCAGATATATACAAATATAATGCAAACAAAATCAATATGAATAATTAAAGCTACAATCAACTGCTTGTATATTTTTGTATATACTTAGCTATAATGATCGTTCAAAGAAAGAAAAAAAAGATAATTTTGAATACATTCTTTTTAAGGAAAATGAGATCTATCATTTATTGCATTTTTAGTGACGTTGGAATAACATATTTTTTTATTTTTGGAAAAATAATAAATATTTTATAAAAACAAATAAGATGACAAATTTTATAAATTATTACTTTCCAATTTAGGTTATATATGAATGAATAAGTTGAAAAATCAACATTCAGAATTTATCCACTCAGTGTATTTTTGCAAGCTCTTGATACTAATTAATAAAATTAAAATGTCGTGATCTTATACGTGTGCATAGAGGAAATAATATGTATCATATCTAATGTTTTATTTTGACATTTAAGTAAAAAATTTTAAGTTATTGTTGTTATAATAATGGAGGCACAAAAAATAAAGATATTTGAACCCTCGTCTTAAATTAATCAAAATAAGTCTAAATGAAAGTTCAAACTTGGGCATAATTTTTTATAAGAAAACTCCAATTTCTTATTATAACTCCAATTTCTTATAATAACAATTTAATACAATAAATTAATAATCAATTGTTATATTCAAGAATTTGTTATAATCAATTCTATTTCTGATTATATTTAAAATTTAATATAACTTCTAAAGATTTGTAAAAAAACTTCTATTGTTATAGTATGTTGTAGTGCACTTTTTTTTTAAATATTAATTTCTGCATAACTGAAATATGATTATACTTAGTTAAATTAAAAAAACAAAATAACAATTCAATACAATAAATTAATAATCAATTAAATTAATTCAAAACTTTAAATGCATAAGAATAAAGGATCCTGATAATTGTCCCCGCACTCCTATCCCCCATTATCCCCCACTTAACTTCCATAACTACCATAAGAGACCACTAAAACATTAATAAAAAGAAGACTATTTAACAGAAAACATCAAAGTATTTAACAGAAAACATCAAAGTATTTAATAGAAAACATCAAAGTATTTAACATGAACAATATAAGTATTAATCTCTACGAAGGGAACTATATTTTCGTACGTAAATAATGTTCCCGCACTGTCCCCGCATATAACTTCCATAACTAATTTGGGGGGACCGTCCCGTACAATTTCTTTATATAATCCGTATCGTTCCCGCACAATTTCTAAAATATTAATACATGTGAACAAAAGTATTTATTATCTATGCACAAAAGTATTTTAACGTAAATAATTGTCTCCCCAACCAAATCTCTCAAACTGTCCCTGCACCATAAATACATACAGGGGACCACTCAAACTAAATAGGGAGGGGGAGGGGGGGGACCAGGGGAGACAATACACGTTTCTTAAAAAAATATCAATATTACCATAACTATATAAGGGGCGCAATACTTAATATTTGTTTACATATGGCGCTGGATGAATATGAAAGTATTCGTGCAGATTTATATACCTATGCAAGTATTAATATCTTACTTTACAAGTATTAATCTGTTATTTCTCAAGTATTTATATCTATTAAGATTGACGCAAAGACAAGTGCACGGATTATAAAAAGGTACCATTTAAGTGACCATGATACAACTTTCCTTTACTATAGCTGTAGGGACAGAGGGAGAACAAGAGTGTAGAGATTCATATAATTATTCAGGAATAAAAGGGAGACAGATTTTCTTTAAACGGAATTATTGATAACTATGACGGTCTTAATCAAATGAAAACTCATTTTGACATTAATTAACTGATACCATGAATTTTCAAATTAATTATTGAAATCTATTAAAAAAATACACACTTGACTATTATTGTAGAACGCTCATTTAATTATTATGGAATGTGTACATTATCATAAAATATACATTTAATAATAACATAATACATATTTAATTATTGTGAAATTATATTTATCTATTATTTTATTTTTTTTTGAAAAAACCGATAAAAATAATGGAAAATAAATAAGTTGTTATTCCGATCCCAACTGTTTAAATTTTTCAATGCAAGAATCTCTAAATTTTTTTTCATGTGCGAATCTCAACGAAAATCAACAGTTAAAATCGGAATAACAGATTCCTGTTGTTCCTCTGGTATAACAGCAGATTTATTAAAAAAAAAAAAAGGGGAGTATCAATTTTATAGCATGAGCTTGAGTGGTAGGTATATAATATTCAATTTCAGATCTGATAGTTAAGTCGGACTTAGTCAATTCAAACTTCCTCTGCAGTACAGTTCCGCGTAGAATGCCCCCAGCCTATTTTGAATAGGAAGGTACGCTTTAGGATTCGTGCTATAATAAATCAGACGATTTAGATCTAATTATACACAGTCCGGTACCGCTTTGGATATAATTTCGTCATTTTATTGACTCTCTTTTTGAGTCCGCATCCTCTGAGGTAACATAATATTTATGTTTTGATCCGAAACTTAAATATTCGTGCGAAAGTAGATCGAACGGTGATGATATAAGCTCATAATTTCTGTTACCTCAGTAATATGATTTCCTCTTTGTTGAGTCCGCTTCCTCTGAGGTAACATAATATTTAGGTTTATATCCGGACCGTCTGAATTGAGATGGAATGCCCGGGACCTTTAATATTCGTGCGAGCGCAGATCGAACGGTTCTGATCAAAACTCAAAGTTTCTGTTACCTTAGTAAATATGATTTCCTCTTTCTCTCTCTCTGAATTCGCACCATTTCCCAACTGAACTGTTGAACTGTTTCCCAAAAGGCAAAAAAGTCTTTCTTCTCTCTCTCAGATGAGATGTCAAGGCCACCATTACTGCTTGCTCTCTGTCTCCTCTTAGCCTTTGCGTTCTTCTTCTTCGAGAGTCTCGGGTTCTTTCGTGCTGCCACCATTGCTGCTGCACCAAGGAAAACTGTCGGGATCTATGCTCTCAGAAAGGGAGATTTCTCTCTCAAAATCACCAATTGGGGCGCCACTGTTGTCTCTCTTCTCCTCCCCGATTCCACAGGTATCCATCAAGTTATTAGACCCCATTTCGTAATTTAACAGAGCAGTTTTGGCTTCATGCAGACCACGAACTATATGCAGCGCTGTTTTTAGTCTGTAGGCCTTGCGCTGCATGAAGCCAAAACTGGTCTGTTAAAATCTCTACCCCTTTTTTTGTGTCTTGTAGAATTTAATTACCTGAGGTTTTTTTTTGGGTTAAGATTTTAACAGATTAGTTTTGGCTTCATGCAGAGCACGAACCATATGCAGCGCTGTTTTGATTCTATACTGCGTGAGCTGCATGAAGTCAAAACGGCTCTGTTAAAATCTGTACACCTTTTTTAGTGTCTTGTAGCATTTAATTTCCTTTCTAGGTTTGACTATGTATAAATATATAATATGCATTATTTTTTTTTTTCATTTACAGGGAATGTGGCTGATGTAGTGCTTGGCTATGATGGAATTGGTCATTATATTGTAAGTTTAATTCTTTCTCTATTTTCATTTTCCAGAAATTATACTCCAAATTTGGAAATGTCTAAATTGGCAAAAAAATAAACCTCTTGAAATTGGTAATGAATGCCTTGTTGAGATATTTCTAAGGTGCACTAACTCTTTGCTAGAATTAAACATACAGGAAAAGACAAAAGGAGCTTTGCTGTTATGTACTGGTACTGGTTTTTGTAGATTGATTAAGATTTTGATAACATTTCAAACTAATTACAGTAAACAACTATGTTCTACAAACATATACCTTAGGTTTACGTAGATCACGTCTGGTACTGGTACGAGTGGGCAAACACTTTCCTTTTTTGTAGATTGATTAAGATTTTTATAACATTTCAAAAGTAATTATTGATATTTTTATTGTTTTTTTGGATACTCTTTTACTGATTTATTTCAATGAGTAACCCTAACAAATCAGTGCTAATAGTATTCGTAATTTACCAGAATGATACCGCATATTTTGGGGCAGTGGTGGGACGAGTGGCTAACAGAATAGCAGGCGGAAACTTCTTATTAAATCAGAAAGTTTACAAATTGCCCATAAATAGTGGCAAAAATACCCTTCATGGTATGTTTGTTTCTTTTCCAAAACCAATTTTTTTACTATATATCTAACATTTTGGTAAATATGTGATGAGTATTTATGGATATAACATAGGTGGCGATAGGGGATTTAGTAAGGTTATCTGGACAGTAAAAGAGAAAGGAGGCGGTGATTTCCCATATATCACCTTTTACTACCATAGTTTTGATGGGGAAGAAGGTACTTATTATTTTTTACATATTTTTTTATTGTTGTGCTTTCCTAGACCCACTTTCTCATGTAGCCTTGCAAAAAAAAAAAAAAAAAATACCAATAGTAGGGGTGTTCATCGGTTCGGTTTGGTCCAAACTGAACTAAAATAGGCAAACCAAAGTTTTATTCGGTTTTAATATAATCAAAACCGAATAAGAACCGAACCGAACAAACTGAAGTAAATTTCGGTTTGTTCGGTTGAACCGAAATAGGATATTAATCATAAAAATAAATTTATTTTGTTAATTTTTTGAATTTTTTTAAAAGAAGAATTAAATTTTTTTGTTTGATTCGGTTTAATCGGTTTTAAACCGAACCAAGCAATATACATTTTTGTCGTAATTTTTGAATTTTTTTAAATGTTTGGTTCCGACAGGAGATGAGTTTAAAAATTTCGGTCGGTTCGGTCTAACCGGTTTTACAATTTCTAAACCGAACCGATCCATTTAATCGGAAAAACCGAACCATTTAAACCGAACTATCTCGGTTCAGTTTAAAACCGATTAAACCGGACCCGATGAACACCCCTACTAGTACATCTAGCATTATTAGTGTAAATATTTGCACTTTTAAGATTTTAGTCAGAGCTTTCTTATTTCGCTTCAAAACCCTAGTGTAGGTTTTCCTGGGGACCTCGATGTATATGTGACGTACAAAATCTCAGGGCCGTATGAACTGACAGTTCGCATGAATGGAACTGTAAGCAACAAAGCAACACCTGTCAACCTTGCTCAGCACAGCTACTGGAACCTAGGCGGCCACGACAGCAGTTCCATCCTGTCCCACATGGTTCAGATCTTTGCCTCAGAAATTACACCAGTTGATGAGAACTTAATACCTACTGGAAGCTTCCAGAAGGTTACCGGTACACCTTATGATTTTAGAAAGCCAGCGTCTGTTGGGAGTCGTATCGATCAAATTTCGGGAGGGTAAGTGATATTTTTTTGTTCCCATTGTTAATTCTTTATGATTCATAAGTGTACCAGTACTGTCATTAGTACCAGCAAAAGTTTCCTGAAAGCATGGGTGCGTGTACCAGTATAAGTACATGTTAAGTAATATGACTTATGAGTGTACTGGTACTGTCTTTAGTACCAGCAGAAGTTTCTTGAAAGCACAGGTGCGTGTACCAGTATAAATACAGTTTAAGTAATATGACCTATGAGTGTACTGGTACTGTCTTTAGTACCCCAATAAGTTTCTTGAAAGCACAGGTGCGTGTACCACAGTATAAGTACAGGTTAAGTAAGCTGTACCAATTCTACTGCATAGAGGGGCGCTTTGGATATCAGTATTGTCATGCCATCACACAAGAATTAGATCAGATCTATACCGGTACTGGTACTTGAAGGTACTAGCTCAATTAGCAATACTGGTACAGAATGGTACAAAATAAACCAAATGAATAGAAGTCCTTGCACAGGTTTATATTGAAATGTGGTCCAAATTCCAAGATATAAAACTAAGAACTTGTCAGTACAGCACCTAGTAAATCATACATTCAAATGCAAAAACAGGTATGACATCAACTATGTGCTCAGTTCAGCGCCCGATGCACATGGGATGAGGAAGGTGGCAGCGGTGCAGGACCCACAGTCAGGACGGGCCCTAGACCTGTGGGCCAACCAACCAGGCGTGCAGTTCTACTCAGGCAACTACTTAAATAACGTAAGAGGCAAAAACGGCCATGTCTATGGCCCACACAACGGTCTCTGTTTAGAGACACAGGGGTTTCCCGATGCAGTTAACCATCCCAACTTCCCTTCTCAGATCATTAACCCTGGTCAAGTTTACCAGCATCACATGTTATTCAAGTTTTCTTTCTAATGTAGAATAGAGTGCCATGTTGCATGTGCTTTTTTGGGGTATTCTCTAGTTTTTTTTTTTTTTTCCAGCTGGAAAAATGACATTTGCATATAGAGTTAATTTATTTTCCTTTTCATTTTTTTTTGGTGAGTACCTTATCCTGTGCTGGTGACAGCTCCAATAGGACTATACTGATTTTATATGTATTTTATAGTTGGTCTAGTTCTGATTTTATATGTATTTTGGTTATAATGCAAAGAAAGTAAAGTCAGGAAATATGATAGGCAAAGTCATCTTTGTTTTATGCTTATATTTAGAGGCAAAGTCAGGAAATATGATTATAATAAACATAATTATATAAGTAGAGTATAGCTAATTTGCTGCTGGCAGCATTTCGGCCAGCTGCTGCCGGGGCTATATTTAGCCATACGATGTTCAAACAACAAATTCAAACCGTTAGATGTGATCTCTATATTAAAATCTACTTGGAGACCAAATTTTACATTTTTGGAATTTTTTTACTATTTATTAAGCCACTTTGAAAATTACTGATCCGGGTGAACAGTAAAAACAATCTGGACCATATGATCTGGAATTTTCAAAGTGGCTTAATAAATAGTAAAAAAATTCCCAAAAATGTAAAATTTGGTCTCCAAGTAGATTTTAATATAGATATCACATCTAACGGTTTGAATTTGTTGTTTGAACATCGTATGGCTAAATATAGCCCCGGCAGCAGCTGGCCGAAATGCTGCTAGCAGCAACTTAGCCATACTCTATATAAGTATTTTAAACATAAGTATGTTTTTATAATTTTTTTTCTGAAAATAACATGACAAAAGATACATATTTATTTTTTACCCAAATGTGCTATATGATCTAATTTACGAAGAACATAATTATATATTTTTTACTTTGTGAGATGTTGTGCTCTTCTTGCCTAATAAATTAGACACTCGTAGGTGAAGTAAAACTTAGACATCCTACAAACTACAAAGTGATAGTTACATGATAATCGCTATAATTGACAAAATAAATCAAGACAAAAAAATTATAATTATGTTCAATATATTTAATTAGATATTACATCTTAAATTTGGTGTCATTTAAAAGTTGTCAAGCCACCAACTAAATGCAGGTAAGACCAAATTGTAAACTTTTTATTATATATGTTCAATAAAGAGTGAGGCTATGGTACATTGTAATGTTGGGATCGGTCCGTACTGTGGATTCATATATCTATTTTTCAAGTCTAAATAATTAATCTAAACCGTTCAAAATTATTATCTTATGAAAATATACTGGGAGATCAAATTTGATATTTTTTTTGAATTTTTTTACTACTTTTTAGACAATTAGAAAATCACTTGATCTAAAATTCTGGATTATTGGAGAACAGTGATTTTCTACCTACCTAAAAAATAGTTAAAAAAAATCCAAAAAAATATAAAATTTGATCTTCAAGTATATTTTCATATGATAATAATGTTAAATGGTTCGGATTGATTATTTGAACTTTTGAAAACGAAGATATGATTCCAAAGCACGGACCAATCTGTGCATTGCAATGTACCATAGCCTCACTCGTCCAATAAATATCAATTGATTGTTTGATTATATTTACATGTAATTTATGCATATAGTTATCACTAAACAGTAAAACATGATGGAAAGATGCAAACATAGCATGAATGAATGACTAGAATGACACAAGAAATGGATGTAAAATGCGATCAGACGGCTGTAAAATCGGCATCACAGTCGTTTAATTTGAAGAACAGTACCAGAACATCGATATATCGCCACTAAAGACGCCTCTGACAACTGAAATTAGTCTTGCTATATATCTAGATATCTCCAGCAAAACACCTCTAAAATTGGAAAATATAAAACAGTATTGCTCATGAGAGGTTCAAATGATAGATCTATCTTTAGTTAATTAGTTAACATGTTAATGTATATATGACTCCTTAATCCTTCCTCTATCTTCACTAGATCAGAAAAGTAGATATTGGAGGAGCTTGAATAAGTTCAGGCTCCTCTGCTCCTTTGCTCTCCTGCAATCCTATTGATCTAGCTATACATCTCGCATGATCGAAAAAAATACACACAAAATGGCAAAAAAAGCTGTTGCTAGCCTTCTTACATCACTGCTGGTGATGATCATAGTATGTGCCAGTGAAGCTAGATCTGATATCCGCACCTCCAGGCAAAGTAACTCTTTCTGCTCAACAGCGCTTCACAAAGAATCATGCGAAGTCATGTTGTCTCAACTATCACGTAAATCCTCGGCATCACGGGACAGTCGATTCGAGGCCTCATTGGCTCAAAGCCCATCAGCACAGACCGAAGTTTTTAAAAGTTTCATCGAAGCCACACTAAAAGAGTTGACAATCGCTGTCAATCGCTCTGCTGATGTTACTAAAAACAAAATGGTCGGTAGAACAGCTGCAGCAATGGCCGATTGCCAGAAGCTCCTCACCGATGCTTTACGTTATGCTAAAGCTGCGGTTGATCTTTTGGGAGACAAAGATATTGAAAGTTTGACTGCTGAGGCCGATAACATTGTGCACATGTTGACGGCATCAATGACATATATGTACACATGCGTGGATGGCTTTGAGAACAAGAAGCTAAACTCAGAGATGGATCAGATTTTGAACAATGCTACCGTGACGAGTAGCAACGCTTTGGGGGTGATCAATAGCATGTCGTCATTCGTCACGAAGACCAAATCTCACGTCGGAACAAGCAGGAAGTTATTGGGTTATAACTTGGATCGACATGGTTATCCCACATGGCTATCTGCTGGAGACAGGAAGTTGTTGCAAGCTGCAAGGTATTTTCTAACCAACCGATTCTATGCTTATATATGATTTTCTATATAGTTTAGAGTAAAATGCTATGGGTACTGTAAAATTAATCCCCTTGCTCAACATGAAAATTTTATATGTGATTCAATGTGTGTTTGACTTTCATAATTTGAAAGTCTGGCTCCGCCCCGATCCTAATTACACGATTTTTTCAAAGAAAGGTAAATGATTAAATATAATATTACATTATAGTTTGAAGCCGGATGTAACTGTGGCAAAGGATGGGAGCGGTGACTTTAAGACCATAAGTGAGGCAATTAAGGGCATCCCGGCCACTTACCCGAACGACCGATACGTGATTCATGTCAAGGCTGGGGTGTATGAGGAGAAGGTTCTGGTGCCGTTGGACAAGCCAAAGGTGACAATGTATGGTGATGGGATGGACAAAACTGTTGTTACTGGGAAAATGAGCGACAAAGGTTCAACCACCAAGCTCGAATCCGTATTTGGTGAGCCTCTTCCTCTCCGTCTTTCTTTCTCTGTCTATAGCTCTTATATTAGTCTACATCTAATCGTAAACATTGTTTTTGTACATTTGTGCACCCAAATCGATTGTGACAATCACATATATTGCATGTGACTTTGTTTTTCAATTCCACAATGATGATTTCATCTACATTTTCATAAAATATCCATTCGGTATGTCTCACTCTGCAGCGATAGAAGGAGAAAACTTCATTGCCAAGGATATGGGATTTAGTAACACTGCAGGGGCAAATGGGTTCCCGGCCGTGGCAGTTCGCACCAGTGCAGAATACATTACTTTCTATAATTGCAAAATTGATGGTTTCCAAGATACCCTCTATACCCACACCGGTCGACAGTTCTTCCGTGATTGCACAATTTCTGGTACCATTGACTTCATCTTCGGAAACTCCGCCGTGGTTTTCCAGAACTGTAAAATCGTCATCAACACTCCACAGCTCGGAGCAGCAAATGTCATCACCGCTAATGGTAAGAATCGTTGTCAAAACATTTTGTGCTCCCACAAAGATTCAGCATGTATAATTGAAATATTAGTTTCACTTACTGGTTATTGTACTTGTTTAAACAGGGCGTACTGACCCGAATATGAAAACGGGAATTGTATTTCACAACTGTGAGATTCTTGCTTCCAAGGATTTCCAGGCAAACCGCTTATTGACTGGAAACTATCTTGGTCGACCATGGAAGGAGTACTCCGTAACCATGATCATTGAGTCCACAATCGGTGACCTAATCCATGAAGAGGGGTGGATGGCTTGGAATAACTCCACTGTTGGGCTAAATACCTTGTCCTATGGGGAATACGGCAACAAGGGACCCGGTGCTGCCACCACGAAGAGGGTGAAGTGGCCTGGATTCAAAGTACTCGGCAAAGGCGATGCAGCTAAGTACACTGTAGCATCCTTCATCAATGACAATAAGTGGTTGGAAACAACGGGAATTCCCAGTACTGCGGGGCTTATGAGCTAACTAATCAAGTAATTAAATATATATGAGGGAGATTAGGCATGTCTGCCCTGTTGTAAATTTTTATGGGTATATAACTAGTTTTGAGATATACGTGTAAACTTATATTAAATTTTAATTGGGCTATTCTAATAATATAGTCTCACCATGCAATTCGGAATTATATCATTTGAATGTGATGCTATATGCGTTTCCGAGAAAAGAGTAAGGGAATTTAAATGTGCTAATAAAATGACTAGGTTTAAGTACAAATTATGTACATCGCCTGTAAGGATATTGATGATGCCAACAATCCTATACAAAATTAGACATTTTATTAATTCATAGAGGCTATATATGCTAGGTACAGGAGAACAATAACACAAATATATGGTTAATGAGAATATACACCTTTTACCTTGATAGGGTGTGCTTCATAGCATGATGCTGTTGTGCATTAATTTGTATTTGTCATGCCTTTTTCTTCTTTATTTACTTGAGCATTGCCTTTTTTCTGTCAAGGTTAACTGATACTGCCAAGTGATACTTATATTACTGATGCGTGTGCTACCTATTAGTATTTGATATGAACTTAATAAATTTAATAGTAGGAGAGAGAACACTTTATGGCGGAAATTTATCTTATATTATCAATATTCTCTTACTCTTTTACCAATTACAAATGACAACATCTGAATTTGTATGCTACATGGTGCCATTTAGATAACCCATAACATAATTGTCATTAAACATGACACAATACCAAGTGCATGAATTGCACAACCCAACATGACTCTAGAAAACCTAAACATTTAATCTATCTAGAAATCCAAATACATTAACCCTAACCATTTGACGTATTGACCAATTAATTAAGTTTACTATTTCCAACATCCCTCCATAAAATTAATTATTTTCCATCATCTCCAATATATGGTAAAAAAATATAATTCTTCTTTTAAAAGAGGCATTTTCTTAAAACTCAATTATTGTTGTGGGTTACATCAGTGAGTCGTCCGCTCATCATACTTGATCTCCCATCAAGTATCTTTGTAGTAACTTTTTTGTGCTACTTACTACTGCTATGAACACCATACTTGAAACACCTATCAAGCATCCTCGTAGTCACTACTCCGTGCTACTTGCTCCGGCCATGAGCCCACTCATCATCACATAACTCCCACTCGAACATTAATTACGTAAGTCACCACATCCACAACTGTCCTATTGTTGCAGCTTGGGCTCCTCTTTGTGTTCAAATCATAATTCGTCGCTTATTGAGTTACACCCACGATCATATTCCCAGTCGTGCATTGGGCCTTACCTTAGACCTCACCTCGACCTCTCACATCTTCCACGACCAACACTTTAGTAAAATATTCTCCAACGAAATCACTCTTCTTCAACACAATCGACTCATACTCAACTCTTTGAGTTTGGAGCCGCACCTTCTTCACTTTATAAACTCCAAACCATATCTCGTCTCATTGGTAATCTTCTCTATCATGTCGTCATCTAACTCTTAATGGATGATACTTAGCGTGCTTTGATATCCATTCTTTTTTTCAAAGCATTTAACTTGCCTACAGTGAGTTCTCTATCATCTTCGGGATCTTCAACCCTATTTTCGACAATGTTCCACAATCCATGAATATCAACAATAGCCTTGATTCGCAACGACCATTCATCATGACCGCGACCTCTACCGCGATCATAACTGCGACCTCCACGGCCGTCCTGACCACAATCACCGCTGCCTGGTTTATCTTCTTTAGTGTTGTCTTCGCTTGCAACTCTTCTTCAAGCAATTCGTACTTCTTTTTATTTTTCTGTGATTACCATATGGCAATCCCACTTCGCATATCCTTTTCTTATCTTTTTTTTTTCTTTTTTTTTTTCTTTTTCTTCTTAGCCATGGTTGAACCCTCCTTTATCTCACCAGGCTCTGATACCAATTTGTTAGTAATTGATACGAACTTAATAAATTTAATAGTGGAAGAGAGAGCACTCTATGGCAGAAATTTATCTTCTATTCTCAATATTCTATTACTCTCTTACTCTCTTACCAATTACAAATGACAACATCTCAATTTATAGACTACATGTTGCTGTTTAGATAACCTAGAACATAAATATCATTAAACATGACACAGATACCAAGTGCACGAATTGCACAACCCAACATGACTCTAGAAAACCTAAACATTTAATCTATCTAGAAAATCCAAATATATTCACCCCAACCATTTGACTTATTGACCAATTAATTAAGTTTACTATTTCCAACACTATCATGCATGACCAAGAACAGTAAATTGAGTTGTTCTGATGCATTCCATTAGATCTATACGTGTTAATCTAATTATAATATAATGTTATGTATTATTTACTTTGATCTCCAAAGATTAAATTAAAATGACGATGGCATGACTCCTATCTTTATGTTGAGAATACACTCGGCAACTAAAGATTTGGAGATCAACCAAAATATGCTAGGATCCATTCCGAGAAGGAAAGAAAATATGCAATGATATGCGCAACATATATATTGTGTCATATATAGATAATAGTTGATTTCCTTCTAAATGATAGATTTAGGATTCTATGTTTAACAATTGTAATTGATTTATAAAAGATTGAGCTGTGGAGATAAAAGGAGGCTGCAACATACATGTAAACAATTTTGAAAAAAGAAAAGAAATAAAAATCTGGGAGGGAAGGGAGTTTCTTGGTAGTCTTGTGTTTAAGTTGTTTCTATTATTCTTGACACTTTATCTCAGGAAATAATTAGTCTAATTATAGATCTTATGGTTTGCAGTAGATGAATTAAAGCTGAGTATCAATCAAGCTTGTCTAATCCGTTATGTTTTGCTACTAGTACTACGGTTTGTTCACTGGAACATATCAGTATGAATTTTAGAGAATTGTCTGTTCCTGCTTTGGTATCAACATATAGTCATACATTACGTTATGTTAAAATCACCACAAGGCAAATAAGTTATTTCAATTCTCATCAGTTATTTCAATTACTGACCTACCCATCATATAGTTATTGTTGCACAAATCAAAATTCTGATGTCGCCATGTTATTGTTGACCATTACCTATGGTCAATACTAGATGCATCGGCCAGGAAATTAAGGTGTATGAAACAAAGAAAATGCATGATAATAATAACAGAATAACAATCAACTTCTTATGTTGATTGTAAAATGGCTCATCTGAGTTTTTTGCATTACATATTGTTAATTATCTGTCCCTCAACGGAACAGCAAGTATTATTTGATCTCATGCATGCATGTCATATATCATTTTGTAAATTGAATGAACAGAAATTGTTGCATAGCCATGTGCATATAGTCGTATGTAGCCTTAAAATCCGATTGCCTACATAATTAGCAAAATATTATCTGTCAGATGAGACAATTATATATGTATCCACCAAGGACGTGCCTAATAAAGAAAAATACACTTTGCTAATCTTGCAATTATCAGGGGCATTCAGAACTGGTCACCAGGTCCAGCTTGTGATGTCTTAAATTAAGTCAATTAGTTAGATCTTCACACATATATATAACCCATGTGCTCCTTCTAATTTTCTAAGAAGTTTGAGGTTGAGGAGCTTGAGTAAAATCAAGTTCCTGATCTCTGTATCCTTTACAATCTAGCTACATATCTCATCGCAAGAAGGAAGAAGGTGAATGGGGAAAAAGGTGGTGGTTACCCTTCTTGCGTCGATATTAGTATTAGTCGTGTGTGCTGGTGCAATTATCGCACTAGTGCACTCGTCAAAAGCTAGATCTAATATCCCTTCTGATCCTGGTTCTCCCTCCCTAGGCACTGCCTCTAACATTAGCAAACTGTGTGTGGCGGCCACGTATCAAGATTCGTGCGAACGCACATTATCTCAGATTCCAACCAATGGTTCTGTATCACCGTCCGATGTATTCAAAACTTTTATTGAAGTAGCTATTAAAGAGTTTGAATCGGCTGTTAGCCGTTCGCCTGATGTTACCAAAGGCAAGATTCTTGGAAGTGACACGACCGCAGTACCACTCTGCCAAAAACTCCTAAACGATGGTCTAGAGTACTTGACAGATTTACAAGTTTCGCTTGAGGGAAAAGATGTTCAATCTTTGGTTGCCAATTCCGACACCATCAAACACGCGATATCAGCCTCCATGACACATTTGTACACCTGCGTGGACAGTTTCGACGATCCTACATTGAACTCACAAATGAATACCGTTTTGAACAATGCGACCGTGATGGGCAGCAATGCTTTGGCAGTAATTGCTAGCATTTCTTCGGTTAAGGAGGAGCTTGAATCTGACCTCAGCAATCTCCCGGCGAAGGGAGCGAATAGACGGCTGATGGGGTATGACTTGGATGAAGAAGGTTATCCCACGTGGTTCTCTGCTGGAGACAGGAAGCTGTTGCAAGCTGAAAGGTATTCCAGTAAAAATCTTAGTATTCTAATTAGGTTAATTGAGTAGGGTTAAAATGCCCCATTGTATTTTTGCCCCAATCATGCCTCACATAATTATCTCTGTTTTTAAAGTTTAAACAGTTGATCCGAACCGCTCAACATGATCTCTATATTAATAAGTGCTTGGAGATTTTGATTTTTTTTTTTTTGGAAAATGTTTTATTATTTATTAGATAGGTACAAAATCACTGTTTTTGGATGGTCTAAAATCTTCTGAAAAACAATGATTTGTACCTATCTTCAAAATATTATAAATTTTCCAAAAAAATATAAAATTTGGTCTTTAATCACATTTTAATATGGAGATAATGTTGAGCAGTTCGGATGAACTGTTTGAACTTTGAAAATGTGACACATGATTATGGCACAAAAATAATGGGGCATTTTAACCCTACTCAGATAATTTTAAATGACTCATAATTAATAAATTGACTAATATTAGTTTTCAATAATGGGCTTGTTAATTAGTTAGTACCTCATGATTCATAAATCGGATGAAAGAGTTCACATGAGACAATGATGCATGATGTTTAGTTTTTCCATATGAACTCCCAAATATATTGACCCATCAAAATTAAGTAAACCAAAATGAAGAGATGGATAATCACCCATGTAATCCAAAAATAAAAAGGATCAATATATCAAGAAAGATAACCCATCCACATTTCCAATCTGCCAACTCAAATAAAATCAAATAATTTGGTTTAGGTGGCACATTCAAACCATATTTAACTATAAAAAAAAATTACTAAAGGCGGGGGAAACTGATTACATACAACTACGATTTTGAATTTTTGGAACAGGGTGAAGCCGAATGTAGTGGTGGCACAGGATGGGAGTGGTAACTATAGAAGAATAAATGATGCGATTGCAAACATGCCCGTAAAGGCGGGCAGATATGTGATTCATATCAAGGCGGGAGTGTACCACGAGTATATCTTGGTCCCAAAGCACAAGGATAACTTGTTCATGTATGGTGATGGGCCTTTGAGAACTATAATTACCGGGCAGCATTCCAATACTAGTGGCTTCAAAACAGACGTTTCGGCGACATTTGGTAAGTTGCCTTCTCTTTGTCAGGCTTACTTGTGGCTTGGATTACGTTGAAACTGGCACGATACTATATATTTGCACATTTGTCAGTCCAAAACACAAGTACATATTACTTTTTTTATTGTAAAATTATACCAGAAGAAAAATTATATATTTTGTTGTTTGATTGCTCAAGTTTGCATAGTTTTCTAAATGTTTCTCCTCCTATATATAACAATAATAATCAGAATATGCATGCCTTCCGTAACTTTTTTTTAATGATCCTTCTATAACTATGAAAACAACATCTGACAAATATATGTGTGCAGCGGTTGAAGCGGTAAACTTCACTGCCCAGGATATAGGATTTAGAAACACTGCAGGGGCCGGTGGAAACCAGGCTGTGGCTGTCCGAATTAAAGGGGACCTTGGTGCATTCTTCAACTGTCGTTTTGATGGATACCAAGACACCCTCTATGTGCACGTTTGGCGTCAATTTTTCCGAGACTGTATCATTACTGGCACAGTTGATTTCATCTTTGGAAACTCCGCAGTAGTTTTTCAGAACTGCGGCATCTATGTTAATCGTCCATTGGACGGCCAATCGAATACAGTCACGGCAAGTGGTAAGAGCTAAAGTCCACAAATTAACGTTTGTTTTGTATTTTTGGATGAATAATCATTCAATATTGATATAAAATCAATCCATTGTTAACTACTTGCAAAAGCACTAGTCAAAATTGATGATCATAATTATTTTCATCCTATCTTATTTTAAGAGAGGAGAGGTTATGCCCACGAGTTCATATCAAATGGGGGAAATGAATAACAAAATTGATGATTCTAATAAATGGCATCCTAATATATTGGAAAAAATATATTAAAATTGTTGAAGGCTGAATGTACTCTCTGTTGAATCTGAAACAAATATTGTTTATTGTTGGGTTTTATAGTTACTGAAATGTTTGGTGCCAAAGCAAAGATTACATTGTTGAATAATCTTTCTTTTCTGAACAGGGCGCACAGAACAGTACATGCCCGGAGGAATAGTGCTTCAAAACTGTCGGATCAAGGCATCCAGAGGCCTCGACATCATGAAGACCCAGAGCTATCTTGGCCGACCATGGAAGTATTTATCCCGTGTTGTGGTCATGGAGTCCTTCATTGATACTGTAATCAATCCTACAGGGTGGATGGAGTGGAAAGGCAATTTTGCACTAAATACCTTATACTATGCCGAATATGCCAACACGGGCCCTCGTTCATCCACAGCTAACAGGGTGAAGTGGCGCGGGTTCCATGTCATTGGCTGGAAAGAGGCACTTCAGTTCACACCAGGAAGGTTCGTTGGTGCTAATTCATGGGTGGCTCAGAGGAAAATTCCCTATGTTTCTGGCTTAATCAAGAGGAACTAAGCACGCATGCGTGGCCGGGGATAACACATGGTTGTTTTATCGAGAGGGAGATATATTATAATTGGGGGAGAATTACCAGGTTGTATCATTTTTTGATAATTATCTATATAGTACCACTGTAACTCAAAATTAACACGTTCAAATATGAAAGAGGTATATGAAGTTTTCAAAAAAGTACTGAGCATATATTGGCCGAGCATGTCTATCTTATATTTAAACTCTGTTTCAAGAGTGTAGTTTTTTATATCCATAATTCGAGATATTTAAAATTTACATGAGAACACACTCATAGATGAAAATGCAACGGAATGTCTGAATCAGAACAAATTTAAGCATATGTCATATTAACTCCAAGAGCTTACGTATGTGTTAATTAACGCATACCGAAGGGAGATGTTCTTTTTAAAACATATAAATTTGTTGCATAAACAACTCTGTTATGAAAGGAACATGTCCTTCTCAAAACCACAAATTAAGAGAATATTCTAGTGGTGGCTTTAGTATGTATATATATATTTTTCATATCTTGAAAGGTATGATTTGTCGCTGTGCAGACCATGAGGACACTTAAAGATTCAATTTCAATTAAGAATATAAGTGGAAAACTTTATTTAAATTCAAGTCTGCGAACTTAGACTTTAAAAATACTATTTGCTTGTTTTCTATTTTGAATCCAGTCTGTTTGTTAATATTATTGTAAATCCGACACACACACACACACCCACAAATATATATATAGAAAGAAAGAGGTGGGGTTATCCACCGATTTCCATTCAAACATAAACCCATTACAAAGTATCAAAAACCGGCACCAATACTATGGTAATAGGTACAAACAAGAAATATAAAAGCCTAGGTATTAGAGATCATACCCATAGCAACATAACTACTTAACATCTAAAACAAAATCAGTGCATACACTGATCCATTTACATATCTAAAAACCTGACAGTTATCATAGTTTTTATAAAAACACCCCTATCAAAAACAACAATAACATCCACAAAAGTTATGAAATTCTATGTCTTCATCGTGTCTCCCCTTCAGTAGAAGTGATATATATATACCCACATATATTTGCAATTAAGAATCCAGTCCGCATAAGAAGGTAGATTAAAATTAGTATAATTTTTTTATGTCACTTGATGGATGATCAATATGTTTCTTAAATTGAATTAAATTATAAAGACAACCTACCTAAATAAGTGTGAACATTTTATTTTAGCAATCACTGAATTGATTGTATTTGTTATCAACACAATTTAGTTATCAATAGAAGTTATTTCTTTTCTAATGTTTTTTATTTTGTTGAATATTTAGACTCTACACTTACAAAATAATAGTTAAAAATTTAATCATATATTGTATGAACCGCTAGCGTCTAAATAGATTAAAACGTACGACAAAAATCATTTTTAAGGGAAGAAATTTTGAGTCCCCAATGCAAAATAATATAAAATGTAGTACCTAGCTATTTAAATCGATTTCATATATAGAAAGAAAATTTGATGAGACGCACTACCTCTTCTGTTCTGTCAACGGGAATGAGCACATCATGCGCTCCACTTCAGGAAATTTTGAGTCATTAATGCTAAATAAGATATCCATATAAATCAATAATTATTTAGTATAGTAATATAATAATAAGAGCATTGAGAAACAAAGAAATTAATCTCTCTCTCTCTAATGCGTGCTTCACATAATGGTGTGAAGGGGTGCATTAGGCAATTAACTGATGGCTCTTTAGTCTTTCGCATTGTAAATCTATAAAGATGCACTGAATTAGAAGTTGTAAACATGAGTTGAAAAATCAATAAAGCATTAAGTTATCATTTATCATGGATTTGAAACCGACGGTGAGGGTATTCTGCCAATTAAGCGAGGACTACTCCCTCTCCATTCGCAATGGAATGGTCGTTATTGCTCTTTCAAACCCAAGTGATCCCTTCCAGGTAAGCTTCTTATTAGGTATTTCCTACTAGCAATACTGTTTATTTGAATGATCTGATTTTATTTCATTTTATTTTTTATTTAAATTTGTATTGTGAAATTAATTAGCACTGGATAAAGAAGGAAGTTGATGGTGGCGGCTTCTCTCTTTTTAACAAAGGTACTGCTCAAGCTATAAAGCGCTCCCCCAATATCGGACCTGTCAATCAAGAAATCATCGAGGTACCTGAGTTTTAATTAAATTTTCGAAGTTCCAACTTCATAACCTCATAGATCACCAACTTACTTTTTATTAATTGTTTTCATTCTAATTTATTTCAATTAGTTGCTTCTGATTTCAATGCCGTTTGACTCTCATCCTGACCCTGATGCTGTGTGGATCGAGTCGAAGGAAGGGGAAAATGGTTTTGCCACTGTTTTTGGGAAACAGGTTGATAGACAAGGGTTCAGATTACAGCCACATTCCTGGCATCCCTATGATGGCAACACCGTTCTTCTATCGAGCCCAGACCCTGGCCCCCACCAAAAATGGAAGTTTGTACCTTACAGTGAGGACGGAGTAGTGGGTCCCAAAATAGTCAGGATCTTTAATGCAGAGAAGCCGGAGTACAATCTGACAATTCGTAATGACACTGTTGTGTTTGCTCGAAGTGATCGTGCTGATCCATACCAGGTAATTAATTCGTTAATTAAGATATCACTTTTTATATTTATTTTTTTAATTTCTATTTAACTTTTGTTTTAGTTTTGAATTTTAGCATTTGTAGGGTCTTTTCTCGACAGTGTTTTCTTACGTGTTCAATTAATGATGCAGCACTGGAGGAAAGAAAAAGCGTACTGTCAACATCTCAAGGACGAACAGGGCTTTCCGGCCTTTGCAATTGTGAATGTTGCCACCGGCAAAGCTATCCAGCATGGAATCGAACGAGGTTATGGTTACGCTGTATGTTTTCAACCTATGATCTACCTGATAAATATCTATAGCATATACAAAAGTATCACAAATAAATAAGTTCATGACATTGCATGCATTCCTTGCCCCATGATATATCCTCTCTTCTATTTATCCCTTTTATCAAAACTATACAAGAATATCACATACTAATTCAAAAATAAAAACATAAGCGTGACAATTAATCTTTAAAGCTACCTTTTATATATGTTCATCACTTGTTTTCTTCTTTCCTTTTGTTGGAACTTATTTAGGTTTCCCTGTTCCCTTTCAATCCAACGTACTTGGAGGAGTCACTTTTGTGGACTGAGAGTGACGATCAGGGTTTTGGCTTCAAGAAAATCAAAGTACGGAGGAATGTCGAATATGGCCTTGATGCTTTGTATGACAACGAGTGGATGTCTGTTGGCTTACAGGAGGGGATGCGTCTCGGGGTATGGAATGGTATTGCCAAAAGTCACCTATGGAAGATGGAGAGCTTCTTTTAATAAGAGAATGTTTCATACATGCATGTTGATATGCATTTTTTTGTTTTTAATTTTCATTAAAGTAGGTTGTACCCACCAATTTTCATTGAAATCATATAATCATTAGAGTGTTTGTTTTGGTACCAAACTGGAACCATGGTGGCAAAATCCTCATTTTATATCATGATTAATACAAAAATTTCAAATTAAGCCCCCAAGTTCGTTATTATTGTATATTTTTCTGTGAATTGCTAATTCCCTATGTTCTTGAGTGACTGTACTAGACATTTGCATTTGTGTTTAAGCGACATATATCTGGAGTATTTATGTTTGCTATGTTTTATCCAAAAATTAAGAATGTTTCAAAAAAGCCGCAAATTTGATTAAAAGTATGATGATATATCTGCTTTCCTATCTTTCTTATATGCACACGAGAAGAACTCGTGTTGTATTTCAGTAATGAAATTAAGTCTGAACAACACCAACAGATGATGATTAGAAATAAGTGATGAGCACCATTAGGACACCAATTGGTTATGACATCGACGAGCAAGTACAACACGTGGTTCTGAAAGTAGAAATAGCTAACAGATTAATTGGTTCGCTAATTTTTATGATGTTGTAAATCCGGGCTTTCCAGCCTTCGCAACAGTGAACATTGCCACCGGAAATTCTCTCAGCATGGAATCCTCTGAAGTTATGGTTATTCCGTATGTGGCCCACATATACTCTACCTGATAACAATGTGTTAAAAAAAACACAAATATCACAAACAAATATGATAACATCGACTGCCGTGCGAGAGTTGTAAAACTTTTAATTTGTTTTTTTTTTGTTACAATAGCACTGCATGCCTTCCTTGCCTAATGAAATATCCTCTCATCTATTTTCCTCATGAAATATCAGAAATATAGTTGAATATCACATACTAATATAAAATTAAAACAATACGTGATGACATAATTAATATTTAAGGCTACCTTTTATGCTCATCATTTGTTTTTGTTTATTTTTTGTTGTTGAAATTTTTTTAGGTTTCCCTGTTCCCGTTCAATCCAATATACTTGGAGAAGTCATTTTTGTGGACTGAGAGTGACTATCAGGGTTCTGACTTCAAGCAAATTAAATAAAGAATTATGTTGGATATGGACTTGATGCCTTGTATATATGACAAGGAATGGATGTCTGTGGGGTTACAGGAGGGGATGTGAATTCATGCGGGATCTGTATCTTCCTAGGTACCTGACTCAACACAATTGAAATGGACGGCCCAGATTTACGGTGCCTATTCGGGATGGCGCAGTGGGCCAGTATTATTTGTGCTTTGAGATTCATGCCAAGTTAAAAGAACAATCCTGGACCGTCCGTTTCAATTGTACTCGGTCAAGTAAACTAAGGGGATGTGAATTCATGCGTGTGGGGGTATTGACGGATTTTTTCAAGAAAAGTCACCTATGTAAGATGGACAAGTTCTTTTAAGAGAATATTTCATGCAAGCTGATGAGTCCAAATTGAACTGCCACTCTTAAAGATTTATAAATCCTAATTTCTACTTACTTTCAGATCACAAGTGCATGATCTTACTGTGTAGTATAATTGGGGTGTCGATCCACAGAGATAGTGTATTAGATTATAAACACTTTTCACTAGTCTAGGTTCTCGATGGTTTTTAAAAGTTTGATATGGTGACGCTAATTGCGCTAAGGTTAGAATTAAATAGTAAATAGAGGGCCTCTAGGGTTTAGGTTCTCTCATTCTTAATTATGCAAAGTACAAATTTTGACATCTCTCTACGTCGCATGCGGCACTGTCACTGTCACATGCGGCCTAGATTGGCCCACAGCTACCGCGCATGTAGTACTATCACTGCCCTCAGGACTTGCTGGGTTTTTGCTTATGCGGCTTGAAAGATTTTCCGATCTTACTATCGGCTTTTGGGCTACCAAGACTAAAGTATTTTAGGTACATAATTATACTATTTTCCTATACTACCTCGTAGTTGAAATATCCCAAAGACCCTATCTAATCTAAGTGTTTCCTAATATGATCTAAATGTACAATTTTACGCTATCCTGCCAAAGGAGCCCATTAGGTTCTAACCCTAGTCTTTGAACAACTACCAAGCCTCGTGAGTTGAAGTATCTATAGTACTTACATGCATTATTCCACTCACATCGGGATGTAATGACTAAACACCTATTGGTATGTGGAGGGTCATTGGCATATAGTAGACATAACTATGTATGCAAGGACTTTAATAAAAATGGATTTAAATAATAAAGAAAACTCAAATCAACATAAACAAAATATAAACTTATACTAAAATATAATTAAGAATTCGAGTACAACCCTCACCCTAGAGATGAGAAGTTTAGCTTCTCATGGCCATGACAAAATAGAAGGAATAAAATAAAGAGAACATAATTACAACCCAATTGAAGATGGATGAACCTCTGCTTCCTTAGATAACGCCTTCTTCTCCTGCTTGACTTTCGATAGCTGCCATTCTCTCTCTAAGTACTCTCTAACATAACCTAGCAATGGGAATTGCTAATCTCGATTCTATGGATTTAACACAGTTAAACACACACACTAAATCCTATTACAAGAGGGGTATTTATAGCCTTTCTAATATGAGAGATGGAGTAGTGGAAGTGGTGAAGGTGGTGGAAACTTGGAGTGCACTTCAAGTTTGGATAGATGAAGCCAAAAATAGCTATGAAAGCTTGGTTCCAAAGAAATCATGTCCTTCTAGAAGAATTATGCCAAAAATAGTACCAACGGTGGATGATCTGATCCAAAGGAAACAGTCTACGGATTGAGTCCACGAATTGAGTCCACGAATAGTGCAGCATCAGGGTATGCCGCATGCAACATAGAGAAGGGCTCACAACTTCCTGACTTAGCGGATTTTATGTATTTTTCGTCATTTCGCATATTGTGCACTTCGTGTGAGGTGTTGCATGCTCCATGTGATGCCCTGTTTTGACAATATCTTCGAAATTCGCCTAAATATGACACTTTTGTTCTGTTTTTGGCCTAAATACACAACTTTCTCAAAAACCTGCCAAAAAGATCTAACAACACATTTGCGGTAAATAAATCAGGAAAATGGCTACTTTGTATTCATTTTTTGCCATTTTTCGGAAGAAATATAGTGATTTTCACTATATGTATTGGCTCCATCACAAGCACCAACAAAGACAGAAATCCAATTCACCGATTTTAAGTTTAATTCTATGACATCGATTAATTATGTCTCAACATCAAGCAATTCAACATTTCAAGATTCATCTTAATCATAGATCTTACTAACGTAGCTTATAAAAATCACATTTTCAAGAGCCTCGAAGGGCTTTAATCAAAATATACACTACATGCAAATAAGCGCCATCATAAACCTCATAATAAAAAACAGGTAAAGAGGGCTCAGCCCCATGTCACACATCAAGCAAAATCACAAAGACAGGTCAAAGAGGTGGCTCGACCACATGTCACAAGGATCAATATTAGAAAACAAAGGGTATATTGGGCCTTACTCGAGTTATGGCGCATACCAAGGTAGTCTTCTCGTACCTCACATCACGACGGCTTTGAGGTCCACAAGCACAGGCCAGCCACAAGAATCAACAACAGAAAAACCCCACTCGGGTTGGGAAGCCACAGGGACAAGAGAGATGGCTTAATACCAAGTAAAACCACACCACACTCGAGTCTCACTTGGTGCGACAGAAAGAGGAAGAAAACATCAAAGTGACCAAGAGGAAAAATAGAGGGAAAAGAGTCAGCAGCCAAAAGAAAAATCCAAGCAACCACAAGAGGGCTAATATAGAGAGCGGGTAGCTAACCCATGAGCTAACTGACGGAAAAGCGACGACTTTCGTCGCTAGGAGCAATGAAGTCGTAAAAGGGGCATGGGTCATCTGACAGAGACGAGACAGGTAGGTGAGTCAAGAGGCGAAATTCGCAAAGAGAGAGAAGCAGGAAGCCCTTGTTTCCTTCTCCCCGAAGAAAAAAAATATAGAGCACCATGTGGGGAGGTGTGGTCAGAGCGAGAAAAAGAGGGAAGGGGGTCCATCTGTTAAGGGGGTAGGGTGCGGACCCGAACCCAAACTCAAATTTGGTTAAGGCCAAATTTTCTCCAAAAATTTAACAGGGAAATGACTGGCTTTGAGATTCGTGCTGATTGTATTTGAACGGTTGAGATAATTTCCAAATTCAAATTTTCATTTAACGAATAAATGATCTATACTTTATTTATATTCATGGTCTAATTTATTAAATTCCTAATAAAGCTTTTATTAACATTTTTATTCTATAAACTTACTTAGTGCTAACATGTCACAAAATTTGTATTTTAATTTCATGAAAATTCTATTTATAAATTTTATTTTGATAATATGTAAGTTTCATGTTAGATTAACCACATCTTATATAACTTAGATTATTTCATTTAATTAATTAAATTTTTAATTAGTTGAAATCTTCAATTGTTAGTTTAATTAATTAACTTAAAATTTTTAGACTATAACAGAGATACCATTCTTGTTTACCACCTCTTCTCCTACATCTTACATACCATTTTTACACGATTCTTCATCTCCCACAAGTGAATTCAAGAAGGCGAAGCAAGGGCAAGACAACAACTTTCAAGGAGATTTTGCAAGGAAGAATTGAGGCTTCACGGAGGGACTTGGTGTACTCCTTGTCTCTTAGTTTTTACCTTGTTTTCTTGCATTGATTCTTGTATTTTATCATGGATGTTCTTGCACCCATGATAGGGTTTTCTCTATAGGGGCTTAGGTTGTATCATGACCTTGTGTTAGTTTATTTACTTGGATGTTCTCTATATTATGATTGTTTTGGATTGATGTTTGGTTCTTGATTTATTTATTTGCGAGTAATGCTTGATTTGTATTTTTGAAATCACACCTTGCGGAGATTGACAACCTCTTAACTTCAAGGGTGTTATGATATAGATAAGACCGAATTGTGTATGTGAATAACCTTAGGGATAATAGATGAGATGGACCAAATCAAGTCTACCCCAGATAGATTGTGCACTAGTTAAGAATTAATTACTTTAGTAGAAATTACAATTCCGTTAGTCTTTGGACCGACACTTGTATTTACTACAAAAATAGATTGTGCACTTGCAATTTAATCTAACTTTACGTATTTAGGGTTCTACAAATTTAAAGCAAAAGGTGTACAAAATAGACCATCAAATCCTATACCCAAAATACACATTGGAGATGACCCAGAACAACACTTGAGATCCAACAGAGTAAGAAGAAGATTCGTGGATGGAGGAGGTGATCCAAAATAGCACATGAGATCTAACGGAGTATGAAGGAGATTCATGGATGGAGGAGGTGATCTAGAACAACACTAGAGTTAAAATGGAGTAAGAAAGAGAGTCGTCGAATGAGGAGGAGAGAAAGAACAATCGTGGAGATACTACAGAGTAAGAATGAGAGTACTGAAAGGAGGATGTGATCCAACACAACAAGAGATATCCAACATAGTAAGATGGAGATTACTGGAAGGAGGATGTGATCCATAACAACTATGAAGATCCAACAAAGTAAAAAGGAGATTTATAGATGGAGGAGGTGATCCAGAACAACCCTTGAGATCCAACGAAGTATGAAGGAGATTCGAGGATGGAGGAGGTGATATAGAACAACACTAGAGATTAAATGAAGTAAGAAGGAGAGTCCTGGAATGAGGAGGAGAGCAAGAACAAATGTGAAGATCCTACGGAGTAAGAATGAGAGTCATGGGATGAGGCGGATAGCAAGAACAATACTAAAAACCCAACGGAGTAAGAAGGAGAGTCGTGGAAGGAGGAGGTGATCTAGAACAACATTACAGATCCAACGGAGTAAGAAGGAGAGTAGTGGGAGGAGGATGTGATCCAAAACAACACTAGAGATCCAACAGAATAAGTAGGAGATTCGTAAATGGAGGAGGTGATCTAGAATAACACTAGAGATCAAATGATGTAAGAAGGAGAGTCGTGGAATAAGGAGGAGAACAAGAACATCCGTGAAGTTCCTATGTGGTAAGATTGAGAGTCGTGGAAAGACGAGCATAGCAAGAACAACACTAGAAATCCAACTGAGTAAGAAGGAGAGTTGTGGAAAAAGGAGGTGATCCAGAACAATAATAGAGATCCAACGTAGTATGAAGGGGATTCGTGGATTGAGGAAGTGATCCAAAACAACACTAGAGATCCATCGGAGTAAGAAAGAGAGTAGTGGGACAAGGATGTGATCCAACACATCACTAGAAAACCAACGGAGTAAGAAGGAGATTCGTGGATGTAGGAGGAGGTGATCCAGAACAACACATGAGATCAAACATAGTACGAAAGAGATCTGTCGATGGAAAAGGTGATCTAAAACAACACTAGAGATCAAATGGATTAAGAAAAAGAGTCGTGGAATGAGAAGGACAACAAGAACAACACAAGAAATCTGATGGAGTAAGAAGAAGAGTTGTGGAAGGAGGAGATGATACAGAACAACACTACAGATCCAACATAGTATGAAGGAGATTCGTGCATAGAGGAGGTGATCTAGAACAACATTAGAGATCAAATATAGTAAGAAGAAGAGTCAAGGATAAGGAGGAGAACAAGATCAATCGTCGATATCCTACAGAGTAAGAACAAGATAGTGGAAGAAGGAGGATAACAAGAACAACACTAGAATTCCAACAGAATAAGTAGGAGAGTTGTGGAAGGAGGAGATGATCCATAACAACACTACAGATCCAACGGAGTATGAAGGTGATTCGTTGATTGAGGAAGTTATCCAAAACAACACTAGCGGTCCTTCAGAGTAAAAAAAAGAGTATTGGGAGGAGGATTTGATCCAAAATAACACTAGAATCCAACATAGTAAGATGGATATTCGTGGATAGAGGAGGTGATCCCCAACAACACATGAGATATAACGAAATATGAAGGAGATTCATTGATGGAGGTGGTGATCTAGAACAACACTAGAATCAAATGTAGTAAGAAAGAGAGTCGTGGAATGAGGAGGAGAGGAAGAACAATCGTGGAGATCCCACGAAGTAAGAATGAGAGTCAAGGAAGGAGGAGGATAACAAGAACAATACTAGAAATCCGACTGAGTAAGAAGGAGAGTCGTAGAAGGAGGAGGCGATCTAGAACAACACTACAAATCTAACAGAGTATGAAGGAGATTCGTGGCCTGAGGAAGTGATCCAAAACAACACTGGAGATCCATCGGAGTAAAAAGGAGAGTAGTGGGAGGAGGATGTGATCCAAAACAACACTAAAGATCCAACAGAGTAAGATGGAGATTCGTGAATGGAGGAAATGATCTAGAACAATACTAGAGATCAAATCAAGTAAGAAGGAGTTTGAAGGAATAAGGAGGAGAGTAAGAACATCTGTGAAGATCCTACGGAGTAAAAAATAGAGTCGTGGAAGGATGAGGATAACAAGAACAACACTATAAATCCAACAGAGTAAGAAGGAGAGTCGTGGAAGGATAAGGTGATCCAAAACAACACTAGAGATCCAATGGAGTATGAAGGTGATTTTTTGAATTGAGAAAGTGATCCAAAACAACATTAGAGATCCATCAGAGAAAGAAGGAGAGTAGTGGGATGAGGATGTGATCCAAAACAACACGAGAGATCGAATAGAGTAAGAAGTAGATTCATGGATGGAGGAGGTGATCAAGAACAACACATGCGATCCAACGGAGTATGAACGAGAGCAACACTAGAGATCAAATGAGTAAGAAGAAGAGTTGTGGAATAAGGAGGAGAGCAAGATCAACTGTGGATATCCTACAGAGTAAGAGCGACAGTAGTGAAAGGAGGAGCATAACAAGAACAACACTAAAATTCCAACAGAATAAGCAGGAGAGTTGTATAGGAGGTGATCCATGACAACACTACAGATCCAACGGAGTATGAGCGAGATTCGTGGATTGAGGAAGTGATCCAGAACAAGACTAGCGATCCATAAGAGTAAAAAAGAGAGTAGTGGGAGTATGACGTGATCCAAAACAACACTAGAGATCCAACGGAGGGAGATGAGATTCGTGAATGGAGAAAATGATCTAGAATAATACTAGAGATCAAATCAAGTAAGGAGTGTCATGGAATAAGGAGGAGAGCAAGAACATCCGTGAAGATCCTACAGTGTAAAAAATAGTGTCGATGAGGATAACAAGAACAACACTATAAATCTAACAGAGTAAGAAGAAGAGTTGTGGAAGGATAAGGCGATCCAGAACAACACTAGGGATCCAACGAAGTATGAAGGAGATTCGTGGATTGAGGAAGTGATCCACACCAACACAAGAGTTCCATTAGAGCAAGAAGGAGAGAAGTGAGACAATGATGTGATCCAAAACAACACTGGAGATCCATCGGAGTAAAAGGGAGACTAGTGGGAGGAGGATGTGATCCAAAATCATACTAGAGATCGAACAGAGCAAGATGAAGATTCGTGAAGGTAGGAAATGATCTTGAACAACACTAGAGATCAAATGAAATAAGGAGTGTCATGCAATAAGAAGGAGAACAAGAACATCCGTGAAGATTCTACGGAGTAAAAATGAGAGTCGTGGAAGGAGGATGACAACAAGAACAATACTATAAATCCAATGGAGTTAGAAGAAGAGTCGTGGAAGGATAAAGTGTTCTAGAACAACAATATTGATCCAACGGAGTATGAACGAGATTTGTGGATTGATGAGGTGATCGAGAACAACACTAGAGATCAAATGTAGTAAGAGGAGTCATGGAATAAGGAGGAGCATGATCAACTGTGGATTTCCTACAGAGTAAGAGCGAGAGTTGTGGAATGAGGAGGATAACAAGAACAACACTACAATTCCAACAGAATAAAAAGGAGAGTTGTGGAAGTAGGAGGTGATCCATAACAACACTACAGATCCAACAGAGTATGAAGGAGATTCGTGGATTGAGAAAGTGATAAAAAACAAGACTAGCGATCCATCAGAGTAAAAAAGGGAGTATTGGGAGGAGGATTTGATCCAAAACAACACTAGAGATCCAACGTAGTAAGATGGATATTCGTGGATCGAGGAGGTGATCCAGAACAATACATGAGATATAACGAAATATGAAGGAGATTCGTTGATGGAGGTGTTGATCTAGAACAACACTAGAATCAAATGTAGTAAGAACAACACTAGCAATCCGACGTAGTAAGAAGGAGAGTCTTGGATAGAGGAGGTGATCTAGAACAACACTACAGATCCAACAAAGTATGAAGTAGATTCGTGGAAGTGATCCAATACAACACTAGTGATCCATCAGAGTAAAAAAGAGAGTAGTGGGAGGAGGATGTGATCCAAAACAATACTAAAGATCCAACGGTGTAAGATGGAGATTCGTGACTGGGGGAAATGATCTCGAACAATACTACATATCAAATCAGGTAAGAAGGACTGTTATGGAATAAGGAGGAGAGCAAGAACATACGTGAAGATTATACGGAGTAAAAACTAGAGTTGTGGAAAGATGAGGCGATCCAGACTAACACTAGAGATCAAATGGAGTTTGAAGGAGATTCGGGGATTGAGAAACTGATCCAAAACAACACTAGAGTTCCATTAGGGCAGGAAGGAGAGTAGTGGGACGAGGATGTGATCCAAAACAACACTGGAGATCCATCGGAGTAAAAAGGAGATTAGTGGGACGAGGATGTGATCCAAAATAACTCTAGATATCGAATAGAGTAAGAAGTAGATTCATGGATGAAGGAGGTGGTCAAGAACAACACATGAGATCCAACGGAATATGAACGAGATTTGTGGATTGAGGAGGTAATGGAGAACAACACTAGAGATCAAATGGAGTAGGAAGGAGAGTCATGGAATGAGGAGGAGAGCTAGAACGATAGTAGTGGAAGGAGGAGGATAACAAGAACAATACTAGAATTCCAACGGAGTAAGAAAGAATGTCGTGGAATGAGGAGAAGGGAAAGAACAACCATGGAGATCCTACGGAGTAAGAATGAGAGTCATGGAAGGAGGAGGATAGCAAGAACAACACTAGAAATCCTACGGAGTAAGAAGGAGGGTCGTGGAAGGAGGAGGTGATTCAGAACAACACTAGAGATCCAAAGAAGTATGAAAGACATTCGTGGATGGAGAAAGTGATCCAGAACAACACATGAGATCCAACAGAGTATGAAGAAGATCCTTGGATGTAGGAGGTAATCTAGAACAACATTTGAGATCTAACGGATTATGAAGGAGATTCGTGGACGGAGGAGTCGATCTAGAACAACACAAGAGTTCGAATGGAGTAAGAAAGAGAGTCGTGGAATGAGGAGGAGATCAAGAACATCCGTGAAGATCCTACGGAGTAACAACTAGAGTCCATCATAGCAAATGATCCAAAACAACACTAGAGATCCATCAGAGGAAAAAGGAGAGTAGTGGGAGGAGGATGTGATCCAAAACAACACTAGAGATACAACGGAGTAAGATGAAGATTCCTGAATGGAGGAAATAATCTATAACAACAGTATAGATCAAATGAAGTAATAAGGAGTGTCATGCATGAAGATCTTACAGAGTAAAAATGAGAGTCGTGGAAGGAGGAGGATAACAAGAACAACACTATAAATCGAACATAGTAAGAAGGAGATTCATGGTTGGAGGAGGTGATCCAGAACAATACATGAGATCCAACGGAGTATGAACGAGATTTGTGGATTGAGGAGGTGATCTAGAACAACATTAGAGATCAAATAGAGTAAGAAATAGAGTCATGGAATGAGGAGGAGAGCAAGAACATCCGTGCAGATCCTACGGAGTAAGAATGAGAGTCGTGTAAGGAGGAGGATAACAAGAATAACATTAGAGGTCCAACGAAGTATGAAGGAGATTCATGGATGGAGGAGGTGATCCAGAACAACACATGAGATCCAACAGTGTATGAAGGAGATCCTTAGGTGTAGTAGGTGATCTAGAACAACACTTGAGATCAAATGTAGTAAGATGAAGATTCTTGTACTGAGGAAGTGATACAAAACAACACTAGAGACCATCGTAGTAAGAAGGAGATTCGTGGATGGAGGAGGTGATCCAGAACAACACATTAGATCCAACGGAGTATGAAGGATATTCGTGGATGGAGGAGGTGATCTAGAACAACACTAGAGATCAAATGGAGTAAGAAAGAGTGTTGTGGCATTAGGAGGAGAGCAAGAACAACTTTGGGGATCATACGGAGTAAGAATGAGAGTCGTTGATGGTGGAAGATAGGAAGAACAACACTAGGAATCCAAAGGAGTAAGGAGGAGAGTTGTGGAAGGAAGAGGTGATCCAGAACAACACTAGAGATCCAACGGAGTATGAAGCAGATTTGTGTATTAAGGAAGTGATCCTAAACAACATGAGAGATCCATAGTAGTAAGACGGAGATTCGTGGATGGAGGAGGTGATTCATAACAACACATGAGGTTCAACGGAGTAAGAAGGAGAGTTGTGGAATGAGGAGGTCATCCAGAGCAACACTAGTGATCCAACGGAGTATGAAGGAGATTTGTGAATTGAGGAATGTGATCCAAAACAACACTAGAGATCTAGCGAAGTCAGAACGAGATTCGTGGATGGAGGAGGTGATTCAGAACAACACATGAGATCCAACCGAGTATGAAGGAGATTCGTGGATGGAGGGGATCATCTGGAACACTAGAGATCGAATGGAGTAAGAAAGAGTGTCGTGGAATGAGGAGAGGAAGAACAACTATGGAGATCCTACGGAGTAAGAATGAGAGCCATGGAGAGTCGTTGAAGGATGAGGTGATTCAGAACAACACTAGAGATCCAAAGAAGTATGAAAGACATTCGTGGATGGAGGAAGTGATCCCGAACAACATATGAGATCCAACAGAGTATGAAGGAGATCCTTGGATGTAGGAGGTGATCCAGAACAACACTTGGGATTCATCGGAGTGAGAACGAGATTCGTGGAATGAGGTGGTGATTTAGAACTACACTAGAGAACCAACGGAGTATGAAAGAGATTCGTGGATTGAGGAAATGATCTGAAACAACACTAGAGATCCATCAGAGTAAAAAGGAGAGTAGTGGGAGGAGGATGTGATCCAAAACAACACTAGAGATACAACAGAGTAAGATGCAGATTCCTGAATGGAGGAAATGATCTACAACAACACTAGAGATCAAGTGAAGTAAGAAGGAGTGTCATGCATGAAGATCCTACGGAGTAAAAATGAGAGTCGTGGAAGGAGGAGGATAGCAAGAACAGCACTATAAAATGAACATAGTAAGAAGGAGATTCATGGATGGAGTAGGTGATCCAGAACAATACATGAGATCCAACGGAGTCTGAACGTTGTGGATTGAAGGGGTGAACTAGAACAACACTAGAGATCAAACAGAGTCGTGGAATGAGGAGGAGAGCAAGAGCATCCGTGAAGATCCTACAGAGTAAGAATGAGAGTCATGTAAGGAGGAGGATAACAAGAACAACATTAGAAATTCAACCGAGTAAGAAAATGATTCATGGATGGAGGAGGTGATCCTGAACAACACTACAGATCCAATGGAGTATCAAGGAAATTTGTGGATGGAGGAGGTGATCCAGAACTTCACATGAGATCTTACGGAGTATGAAGGAGATCTTTAGATGTAGTAGGTGAACTAGAACAACACTAGAGATCAAATGGAGTAAGAAGGAGATTCCTGTACTAAGAAAGTGATCGAAAACAACACTAGAGATCCATCGTAGTAAGAAGGAGATTCGTGGATGGAGGAGGTGATCTAGAACAACACATGAGATCCAACATTGTAAGGAGTATGATGGTGATGTTCCAAAACAATACATGAGATCCAACGGAGTATGAACGAGATTCGTGGATTGAGGAGGTGATCTCGAACAACACTAGAGATCAAATGGAGTTAAAAAACAGAGTCTTGGAATGAGGAGAAGAGCAAGAACATCCGTGAAGATCCTACGGAGTAAGAATGAGTGTCGTGTAAGCAGGAGGATAACAAGAACAACGTTAGAAATCTAGCTGAGTAAGAAAATGAGTCTTGGATGGAGGAAGTGATTCAGAACAACACTACTGATCGAACGGAGTATCAAGGAGATTCGTGGACGGAGGAGGTGATCCAAAACGATACATGAGATCCTATGGTGTATGAAGGAGATCCTTAGATGCAGTACACGACACTCAAATGGAGTAAGAAAGAGATTCCTGTACTAAGGAAGCGATCCAAAACAACATAGAGATCCATTGTAGTATGAAGGAGATTCGTGGATGGAGTAGGTGATTTAGAACAACACATGAGATCCAATGAAGTTGGAAGAGTCATGAAATGAGGAGGTGATCCAGACAACACATTAGATCCAACGGAGTATGAAAGAGGTTCGTGGATGGAGGAGGTGATCTAGAACAACACTAGAGATCAAATGGAGTGTCGTGGAATGAGGAATCCAATAGAGTAAGGAGGAGAGTTATGGAAGGAGAAGAATCCAGAGTAACACTAGAGATCTGACGGAGTATGAAGGAGATTTGTGTAATGAGAAAGTGATCCAAAGCAACACGAGAGATCCATAGTAGTAAATTAGAGATTCGTGATCATAGTAGTCAGACAGAGATTCGTGGATGGTGGAGGTGATTCATAACAACACATGAGATTCAACAGAGTAAAAAGGAGAGTCGCGGAATGAGGAGGTGATACAGAACAACACTAGGGATCCGACAGAGTATGAGGGAGATTCGTGAAATGAGGAAGTGATCCAAAACAACACTAGAGATCCATCGAAGTAAGCAGAATAGTAGCGGGAGGAGAATGTGATCGAAAACAACACTAGAGATCTAACGAAGTAAGAAGGAGATTCGTGGATGAAGGAGGTGATTCAGAACAACACATGAGATCCAACCGAGTATGAAGGAGATTCGTGGATGAAGGTGGTGATCTAGAACACTAGAGATCTAATGGAGTAAGAAAGAGTGTCGTGGAATGAGGAGGAGAGCAAGAACAACAATGTAGATCCTACGGAGTAAGAATGAGAGTCATGGAAGGAGGATGATAGCAAGAACAATACTAGAAATCCTACGGAGTAAGAAGGAGAGTCGTTGAAAGGAGGTGATTCAGAACAATACTAGAGATCCAAAGGAGTATGAAAGACATTCGTGGTTGGAGGAAGTGATCCAGAACAACACATGAGATCCAAAAAAGTATAAAGGAGATCCTTGGATGTAGGAGGTATCCAGAACAACACTTGGGATTCATCAGAGTAAAAAGGAGATTGGTGGAATGAGGAAGTGATCCAGAACTACACTAGAGATCCAATGGAGTATGAAGGAGATTCGTCAATTGAGGTAGTGATCCAAAACAACACAAGAGATCCATCAGAGTGAGAAGGAGAGTAGAGGAAGGAGGATGTGATCTAAAACATCACTAGAGATATAACATAGTAAGAAGGAGATTCGTGGATGGATGAGGTGATCCAGAACAAAATATGAGATCCAACAGAGTATGAAGGAGATTCGTGGATGGAGGAAGTTATCTAGAACAACACTAGAGATCAAATGGAGTAAGAAATAGAGTCGGGGAATGATGAGAAGAGCAAGAACATCCGTGAAGATCCTACGAGGTAAGAATGTGAGTCGTGTAAGGAGAAGGATAACAAGAATAACATTAGAAATCCAACTGAGTAAGAAAATGAGTCACGGAAGGAGGAGGTGATCCAGAATAACACTACAGATCCAACTTAGTACGAAGGAGATTCGTGAATGGAGGAGATGATCCAAAACGACACATGAGATCCAACGGAGTATGAAGGAGATCCTTAGATGTAGTAGGTAGTCTAGAACAACATTTGAGGTCAAATGGAGTAAGATGGGGATTCCTTTACTGAGGAAGTGATGCAAAACAACACTAGAGGTCCATCGTAATAAGAAGGAGGTTCGTGGATGGAGGAGGTGATGCAGAACAACACAGGAGATCTAACGGAGTAAGAAGGAGAGTCATGAAATGAGGAGGTGATCCAGAACAACACATTTGATCTAACGGAGTATGAAGGAGATTCGTGAATGGAGGAGGTGATCTAGAACAACACTGAAGATCAAATAGAGTAAGAAATAGTGTCGTGGAATTATGTGGAGAGCAAGAACAACTGTGGGGATCATACGGAGTAAGAATGAGAGTCGTTGATGGAGGAGGATAGGAAGAACAACACTAGGAATCCAACGGAGTAAGGGGAGATTCATGGAAAGAGGACGTGATTTAGAAGAACACTAGAGATCCAACGGAGTATGGAGGAGATTCGTGGATTGAGGAAATGATCCAAAACTACACTAGGGATCCATCAGAGTAAAAAGTAGAGTAGAGGTAGGAGGATGTGATCCAAACAACACTAGAGATACAACGGAATAAGATGTAGATTCCTGAATGGAGGAAATGATCTAGGAGAACACTAGAGATCAAATGAAGTAAGGAGTGTCATGCGTGAAGATCCTATGGAGTAAAAATGAGAGTCGTGGAAGGAGGAGGATAGTAAGAACAACATTGTAAATCAAATAGAGTAAGAAGGAGATTCATGGATGGTGGAGGTGATCCGGAACAATACATGAGATCCAACGGAGTAAGAACTAGATTTGTGGATTGAGGAGGTGATCTAGAACAACACTAGAGATCAAATGGAGTTATAAATAGAGTCGTGGAATGGGGGGGATAACAAGAATAACATTTGAAATCCAACCGAGTAAGAAAATGAGTCATAGATGGAGGAGGTGATCCAGAACAACACTATAGATCCAACGGAATATCAAGGAAATTCGTGGATGGAGGAGGTGATCCAGAACGTCACATGAGATCCTACCGAGTATGAAGGAGATCCTTAGATGTAGGAGGTGAAGTAGAACAACACTAGAGATCAAATAAAGTAAGAAAGAGATTCCTGTACTGAGGAAGTGATACAAAACAACACTAGAGATCTATCGTAGTAAGAAGGAGATTCATGGATGAAGGAGGTGATCTAGAACAACACATGAGGTCCAACGGAGTAAGAAGGAGAGTCATGAAATAATGAGGTGATCCAGAACAACACATTAAATCCAACGGAGTATGAGGGAGATTTGTGGATGGCGGAGGTGATATAGAACAACACTAGAGATCATATGGAGTAAGAAAGAGTGTCGTGGAATTAGGAGGAGAGCAAGAACAACTGTGGGGATCATACGGAGTAAGAATGAGAGTTGTTGATGGAGAAGGATATGAAGAACAACACTAGGATTCCAACAGAGTAAGGAGGAGAGTCGTGGAGGGCAAATATCCTCCCCGGTACCATAAAAGATTCCCTTCACTTTACAGTTTGAGATTAACTCCCAGCCGGTTTGGGATTCGGGCTGACGGAGGGGGCAGTATTATTGGGCTTTGAGATTTGTGCCAAGTTAAAAAGATTCCCTATTACGGTACCGGGGGTGATGTGAATTCGAGTCGTGGAAGGAGGAGGTGATCGAAAACAACAGTTGAGATCGAACGGAGAATGAAGGAGATTTTTGTATTAAAGAAGTGATCCAAAACAACACGAGAGATCCATAGTAGTTAGACGGAGATTCATGGATGGAAGAGGTGATTCATAACAACACATGAGATTCAACGGAGTAAGAATGAGAGTTGTGGAATGAGGAGGTGATCCAGAACAACACTAGAGATCCAACGGAGTATGAAGGAGATTCCTGAATTGAGGAAGTGATCCAAAACAATACTAGAGATCCATCAGAGTAAGAAGAAGAATAACGGGAGGAGAATGTGATCCAAAACAACACTATATATCTATCGAAGTAAGAAGGAGATTCGTGGATGGAGAAGGTGATTCATAACAACACATGAAGATCCAACCGAGTATGAAGGAGATTCGTGGATGGAGGGGATGATCTAGAACAACACTAGAGATCAAATGGAGTTAGAAACAGAGTCGCAGAATGAGGAAGAGAGCAAGAACATCCGTGAAGATCCTACAGAGTGAAAATGGGAGTTGTGTAAGGAGGAGGATAACAAGAACAACATTAGAAATCCAACTAAGTAAGAAAATGAGTCATGGATGAAGGAGGTGATCCAGAACAACACTATAGATCTAACGGAGTATCAAGGAGATTCGTGGATGGAGGAGGTGATCCAGAACAACACATGAGATCCTACGGAGTATGAAGGAGATCGTTAGATGTAGTATGTGAACTTGAACAATACTAGAGATCAAATAGCGTAAGAAGGAGAATCGTGGATCGAGGAGGTGATCTAGAACAACACTAGAGATCAATTGGAGTAAGAAGAAGAGTCATGAAATGAGGAGGAGAGCAAGAATGACCGTGGAGATCCTACGGAGTAAGAATGAGAGTGTGGAAGGAGGATAACAAGAAAAACACTGCAAATATTATAACAGAGTAAGAAGGAGAGTCATGAAAGGAGGAGGTGATGCAGAACAAACACTACATATTCAACGAAGTATGAAGTTGATTTGTGGATGGAGGAGGAGATCGGAAACACCACATGAGATCTATAGAGTATGAAGGAGATCCTTGGATATAAAAGGTGATCCAGAAAAACATTTGAGATCCAACAGAGTAAGAAGGAGATACGTGGATGGAGGAGGTGATCCGGAACAACACATTAGATCCAACGGAGTATGAAAGAGAGACTTTGAATGAGGAGGAGAGCAACAATAGTGGAGATCTAGCAGAGTAAGAACGGTAGTGGAAGGATGATGTGATCCCACACAACACAAGAGATCCAACGGAGTATGAAGGAGATTCGTGGATTAAGGAAGTGATCTAAAACAACACTAGCGATCCATCAGAGTAAGAAAGAGAGTATTAGGAGGATTTGATCTAAAACAACACTAGAGATCCAACAGAGTAAGATGGAGATTCGTGGATGGAGGAATCCAGAACAACACATGAGATATAACGAAATATGAAGGATATTCTTTGATGGAGGAGGTGATCTAGAATCAAATGTCATAAGAAAGAGAGTTGTGGAATGAGGAGGAGAGCAAGAACAACCGTGGAGATCCTACGGAATAAGAACAACATTAGAAATCTAACGGAGTAAGAAGTAGAGTCGTGGTAGGAGGAGGTGATCCAGAACAACACTACAGATCGAACAGAGTTTGAAGGAGATTTGTGGATGGAGGAAGAGATCTAGAACAACACTAGAGATCCAACAGTATGAATGAGATCCTTGGATGTTAGAGGTGATCCAGAACAACACTTGAGATCCATTAGAGTAAGAAGGAGATTCGTGGATGGAGGAGGTGATCGAGAACAACACATAAGATTCAACAAAGTATGAAGGAGATTCGTGGATGGAGGAGGTGATCTAGAACAACACTAGATGTCAAGCGGAGTAAGAAGGAGAGTCGTGGAATGAGGAGAAGAGCAAGAACAACCTTGGATATCCTAGCAGATCAACTAAAAGTTAAATAAAATTAATAAAACCTTGCAAATCATTCAAAATCAAACTATATTAAGTAAAATTCGTATGTGAAGCACCTAATCTATCTACATAACAATGTCAACCCTAAACAACAAAACCCTAATGGATGAAATTGAAAAAATACACAAAATCAATTACAATTACTATAGTGAAGACACACCTTTTTGAGCCACTTCGATAAGTTTATCCATCGAAGGAACAACATCAGTGTTGTCTTGCTAATATAAAGAACCACTTGATTTTGGTTCTTGCCGACTAGAAGAATTATCGTTCTTTTGAATCCATTTAAAGAAGAGGAGTTAAATGACACGTAATGACAAGAATGTGTGAAAAAGAGTGAAATGATCGAGAAAACTAAGTGGAATTACAGTAGTGAGTAAGAAGACAGTGAAATATATGGTGAGAGATTGAAAGAGAACAAGATAATCGAGAAAGAAGAGAGAATTGGGAAATGAAACAACACTAGCTGATATTCAATTTTATAATCCATAATACACCGTTTTACTTACAAAATGGCGCATATAAACCATACGAAAGGGCGCATATCATCAATATAAAATATATTTGAAGTTTAAAGTTTCATTTCTCTCCCTTTTGCTCACCGCCATCAAACATTCAACCATGTAGTATCAACCATTTAAAGCATAACACATCAAGCATTTATACCTCGATGTATTTCTATAATATTTGTATAATACATATTTTTCCTCTAATATGAAACTACATTTTTGTAAAATCAAAACATTTTAAAAATTCAGAATAAATAAATTGTAAAATAAAGTGTATTTGTCATATACTGTAATGAAATAAAATACAATTACCTGCACCTCGCATCTACATTGTGGGCACCTTATTCAACTGCTACATTTCATGAGTCTTCATTTAAAACCAATCTCCATCATATAATCATGCTTTCTGACAAAGTAAAACTGCAAGTTATTAATTAGAAAGCCTACAAAATTCAGGTATCATGTGCAATATGCAATTAAACCATGCACAACAAGCATTTACAGCTATCAAGACCAAGCATTTAAAGCTGACATATCAATCAAAAAACATCATGAACAGAAAACATATGCAATTAAACCATGCACAACAAGCATTTAGAGATGTTATAACCAAGCATCTAACGCTAATATCACTATAAAACATCATGAACATAATACATATGCATTTACACCAGCCATAGAAAGCATTTAAAATCATGAACATAATTTAAAGCTAATATATCAGTAAAAAACATCATGAACAGAAAACATATGCAATCATCAAGTATATTGAACCATTTAAACCTCGTATGTCAACCATCCAATTTTACACGTTCACGCATTTAAAATTGAAACATAACCATTTAAAACTCAAACCTCGTATGCAACCTTCAGACACAACAATCATGTATTTAAACCTCAAGTGGTAAACATCTATAACATTTAAATATATAAGATCATCTAAATAATCAAACTCCAGTGTACAATCAAATCTAACATTTAAACATCCAAATTCACGCATTTAAACATCTTTCGTCAAGCATTGAAACCGAGCGATCTACTAAATCATGAATACTGTATACAGTCAAATCTTGCATTTAAACCTCATACATCAAGATCTTAACCCACTCATGACAAGAGTTTAGATATCATTCATCAAGCATTTGAACTTACTGACCGATTCAATATTAACAGTGCAATATTCATCATAAACAACATTTGAACCTCAAGTGTGAAGAATGTAAATCTCAGGTGTAGAGAAATTAAATATAAGACAAACTAAATCCAAATCGACAATCACAATGAACTATTACAACATACAACAAAAAAGTAACATAATTACCTCAAATACGATAATTGTTTCGCTTGATCAAACAAAAACACGATGATCGGAGCAAGAAAATATTGCTTGACAGCGACATAAAAGAAAAACGATGATCGGAGAAGAAGAGATTGCTAAACAACGAGATAGTAGATCGGTGATCGCTGAGATTGGAGAACACAAGCTCATCACAGAAGCCAACGGAAGAAGAGAGATCGCAAAAGCCTAACATCTCTCTACGCAATTCATAAACGAGAAGAAATCACGAATCATGAAGCTAATCGCTGAGAAAAATGGAAAGAAATTGCGATTTAAAAAATGGAAACTATTACTGACAATTATTTAAACGACGGAGGTTACTGACAATTTAACTAGTTGGGGGCGCACTGGGAGGCAATGGTTCGGGAGATCAAAACATTATTCTAATATTAATTGTATGTTCACTAAATGTTATTTTTTCGATGTTTATTTATTTGATAATTCTAAAGAAGATTGCCTTTTTTTTGTGTGTTTATTAACCAATTATAAAAAAATTATTTTGAACGACTACGTTTTAATTTTTTTTATTAATTTTTCTATTCTGCTGAACATTTTAGATGGTAACACACATTATTTATCTTATTTATCTGCAAAGAAAAATAATTGTGTAAAAGAAAATTAGAAGTCAATTAGTTCACTAAATATTTTATTATGGTCAAAAGAGTAATAAAATTTTCATCAAATAAACATTGTTTAGTTGATTTTATCATTTAAGTAAATTATTACATTGTGATACACGAATTAGCATGACTTTTTATTTGTAGTTATAATTTTGCAATTCTAATGGACACGAAATTTTCTTTGCAATAATTACTTTTGTGATAAGGAATGTACATCCGTACCGTAAACATTTTCTAAAAAAAATTACAGTAACACATCAAAGCTAATCCGTTCAGAAACACAAGTAGGATTCAATCTTAATCCACACTAAGAAACTTATGTTTCATTGTCTTAATCTGAAGATAAAAAAATAAGGAGGCTTAATTCTAAGGTAGAAGTTCCTTAATTAAAGATTGTACAGAAGATTAAGATTCAGACAAAAGAAGGGTAAAGGAGGGGATCATAATCCTCTCTAAGGAGCCAGTGTTTGAAGGAATGTACATTCGTACCGTAAACATTTTCTAAAAAAAGTATAGTAAAAGATCAAAGCTAATCCGTTCAGAAACACAAGTAGGATTCAATCTTAATCCACACTAAGAAACTTATGTTTCATTGTCTTAATCTGAAGATAAAAAAATAAGGAGGCTTAATTCTAAAGTAGAAGTGCCTTAATTAAAGATCGCACAGAAGATTAAGATTCAGACAAAAGAAGGGTAAAAAAGGGGATCATAAGCCTCGCTAAGAATCCAGTGTTCGAAGGATTAAGCATTTAAAGAAGCTAAAAGAAATTAAAAAAAAAAACTTAAAGAGACTTAATCGTGTGTTTCCGAATAGGTCCCAGAAAAAAACAATCAAGTAATCTGCATATAAAAAAAAATATGTAGTTTTGTTTTTTCTTTTGCTGATTGCGATTGTCAACTGGTCTTATCCGGACAAAAACTCTTGCGATTGTCAACTGGTCTTATCTGTTCAAAAATTAAAAAATGCCGTTAACCAGTTCAAAAATTAAAAAATATTTAAATATTTTAGATTTCTACTCAAAGATGCTATTCACATTGAACTTCTTTAGTTAGAATTGGTCGACATACTCATGTTCTAACCAGTCCAAAATATGTGACATGATCTCAAGTCAATATAAATTACCCGATTTATTATGTAATATGTCCCACTCATGTACGTTGATGGACGAATACTCTAATTAGCAACAATGTTAGGAATCTTTATGGTGGGTATAATTCTAATTATTTTAGCTTGTTTGGTGGATATTGTTTGATTTTGTTTAGTGTATGTGAGTGAGAGACACAAAATTGTTCTTAAATTTTGTTTGATTTCTTATTAGTTTGTTACTTACATTACAAATTACATATATCTCTATTTATGCTACTTTTTTATGAATATTTTAGACGGTGATCATTCGTGTGACGTGACTTTCAAATTGGTATGGCACGACACGGCACACGAACTTGTCTTGTCATGACAAGGCAAGATTCGTGGTCATGCGAGTCACGCATGATCAAGAACTTTAGAAGATAATCAAATGGTGAATCTTGAATAAACTTATTTAAAATTATGAAAAAAATATTTAAATAAGACAAACGTAACCAGTTACAGTTGGACACCAAATGTGTTGTTACGTACGGCATGACCATCTCTCCGTATTTACAACAAGGTCACCACACGACATGACTAGTTACATCCCAATTCAATTCCCAGCCCATACTTCTTCGCTGCTGTTATTTATTTTCCGGCCAAAAATATTGATTTGCGCTATCCGATCCAATTCCACCCTTACTCGAAACCAATTCATTCAAACCCAAACTCGCTAACCAAATCCGTTTATCAAAGAAATAAATAGCGTAGATAGAGGTGATTTTAGGGCGATCGTAGAAGAGAAAAAGGAGATCACCTGATTGCGGAGGAGAAACTCTCTCCTCCGCCTTTGTGATGCCGAACTACCGTGTGTCAGTACGTCACTGGCTATGCCCCTACTCGCTGGTACCAGCTCTAAACTCAAACCCATATTTTTTTAAATTGTACAATGTGATTTGTGATTGTCAACGGTACTGCATGCCAACTGTTTTAAAAATTACAAGTGCTAAGATAATTGGTAACCCTTATTTAGTAATTTAATTTGCTAAGGTAACCATAATTAGATACCATTAGTATTTTAATTTGGCTTTGGAAATGATTTCGGCAGCTGAACCATTAACCTGTTTAGTATTTTAATCTGATACTGAGATTTGCTATTGTGCTTAGGAAATGATTTTGATCATTCTATGTGAAAAATGAATTTTTGATTTATGTTATAATTTTTTTTAGTTGGAAAATGAAAACTTCGAAATTGATCAATCTATGTAAAATCTCCTAAATTATGATATGTACTGATAATTTTTTTTTTGCAACTATATATACTCTCCAGTTTGTGGTACTATAAAGATTTTTGTCTACTCTAATAAAAATTCTAACTACGCTCCTACCCCTCTCTGCTCCCCTTCCCTTCTTCCCTTATTATTCTTTTTTGGTTTGTGAAACAGTTATATAATTTGTGAATGGCTTGTTGAGTTGTTCACTTGGTTGCACACTCTAGAACAAAAAAAAAATGATTATTCCACAACAAAGAAACAGATGGTCTTTGGTGAATTTTTCATTGAAGAAGTTCATGAGGGAGAGAGAAGAATCCAATTACTCCTAAAATATGTGACATAACGCTCAAGTTATATATGTGAAGTAGAGACAACAAGTTATTATTCTTAAATTTTGTTTGTCTTATTGGGTTGTTGGTTACATTTCAAATATGTGAAGTTATATATGTGAAGCCATATATGTGACATAACGCTCAAGACATTGAAAGTTATATATGTGAAGTAGAGACAACAAGTTGTTATTCTTAAATTTTGTTTGTCTTATTGGGTAGTTGGTTACATATCAAATTACATGTTATCTCTATTTATGATAATTTTCAGAATATTTTAGACCCATGACATGCACCCTATATAAAATATCTAGAGATTTCTAATTTCTAATTTTATCATTTTTTTTTAAATATCTTTCAAGAACACTTTCGACTAGACATACTTTGTAGCTTTCTAGAATACATATTCTAAAATATTCTACAAACTATATCTTTAACAAAAAAAAAATTAAGGTTATTCAGTCAGCATAATTAATAGTACCGTTCAAACAGAGTCATATTATATAAGCCACAATCAAATTTCACAATTCTAATTTATTTGACCGCACCGGCTCTTGCATTTTCTAGTCCCTGATCCCAGAACCTTCGTTAATGGACATTAATGTAGAGGCTAGCATAAGCCCGTGACTGAGCTTAGCATATTGGTCAATTTGGTTTTCGAAATGAATATTTCAAAATTTGAACATTTTCAAAATGCATCCTATAAATATAGAGAAAAATCTCTATCACGAATCTATAGAACACATAGAAAAAAATGTACAATTCGAAATTGTTCGTGAAACAATCAAATTTCACGATATAAAATCGTGGCTCAAACCAAAATGAGCAAAACATAATTCAATCTTAAAACTACAAATGCTTTAATTAAAATTTTTATGACAAACAATATTCAATATAATTTCTCTCTCATCTCTCTTGTTTCCTGTGACTGTAACTCTGCAGTTCTACGTGTAACAGTTTGAAGATTAACGACTCGTTGTGATATGAAGAAGTACTGTAGCATCGTCGAAGAACAACATGTGGGAGGCACGTGGCAAGGGTTTGTTTGTACCTTTGCAAGATTGTTGATGTCCCTGTCCATGTGAGAACACTTTAAACATGCTACCTTGATATTTCTAATTCCTATTTTTTATCGTGTTTTCTAGATATTTTTTAAGAACACTTTAAACATGCATATTTTGTAGCTTTCCAGAATACATATTCCAAAATTAAACTATATATTCAACAAAAACAAAAAAGTTAAGGTTATAATTCATTCAACATAATTAATAGTACCGTTCAAAACAAAGTCATTTTATACAATCCACCATCAAGCTTAACAATTCTAATTTATTTGACCGCACCAGGTCTTGTATTTTCTAATCCCTGATCCCATAACCATACAAGACAAACATTAATCAATATAATTTCTCTCTCCTTTCTCCTCTCTCATCTCTCTTGTTTCCTGTGACTGTAACTCTACAGTTCTAAGTGAAACAGATTGAAGATTAACAGATTGAAGATTAACAAAAATTATCAAATTTTTGAAATGTAGATACTAAATTATGTCAATACTTTGAAGCACAAGCACCAACAGAAAGAAGGGCGCAAGCTGATGAGTCCAAATTGAACTGCCACTTTTAAAGATTTATAAACCCTAATTTCCACTTACGTTTAGATCACAAGCGCATGATCCTACCGTGTAGTATGATTGGGGTGTCGATCCACAGTGATAGTATATTAGATTTTAAACACTTTTTACTAGTCTAGGTTATCGAGGGTTTTAAAAATATGATGCGGTGGCGCTAATTGTGTTAAAATTAGAATTAAATAGTAAATAGAGGACCTCTAGAGTTCATGTTCTCTCCTTCTAATTATAAAAAGTACAAATTTTGGTCTCTCTACATCACATGCGGCACTGTCACTGTCGCATGAGGCCTAGATTGTCCCACAGCTACCGCGCATGCGGTACTGTCACTACCCGCAGGGCTTGCTGGGTTTTTGCTAATGCGGCTTGAACGGTTTTCAGATCTTGAGATCGGCTTGGGCTACCAAGACTAAAGTATTTTAGGTACGTAATTATACTATTTTTCTATACTACCTCGTAGTTGAAATATTCCAAAGACCCTACCTAATCTTAGTGTTTCCTAAAATAATCTAAATGTACAATTTACGCTATTCTGCCGAGGGAGCCCACTGGGTTCTAACCCTAGTCTTTGAACCACTGCTAACCAAACCCGTTTGTCACAGAAATAATAGTGGATAGAGGTGACCTGAGGCAATTTTAGGGCGGCCATGGAGGAGAAACTCTCCCCTCCGCCTTTGTGATGCTGAACTGCCGTGAGTTAGTGCGGGCACTGAAAAATGGTGATTTATTTACGGTCATAGTAACAATGTTTAATAATGAGGATTATATACATGGTTTCTACGAGGAATCTTTGTACACAGTTTGTCTATAAGAACCGTGTATGATTTTTTATTTCTATTTATAATTGGCTAGCATCCATAATTGCTAGCCATTAAACCTACAATATTACACACTCATGATTCAATAAATATTGAATATTTACAACTTACAAAAAACAATAATATTACACCATATAGTAAACAAAATTCAATATCAAACATTCAACACAAAAAACAGTATATCAAAATATATATACATCCATAAGTCAACAAATATTCAACATATATACATATACATACTCAACAAATATTACAACGCTACCGAAAACATGTTAGTTTGTGACCAATTTCTTTGGAACTTATTTCAGATAAAATATGTTATAAAAACTAATTACAAAAAAAAAAAAAACAAACCCTAACTTTTCAATATATGATTATTGACTCATATTTATGTATAATATTGTATGTTTAATATATATTTCTTGAATTATGGATGTATCTGTATATTTCTTGACTCACTAATGACTCACTAATAACTTTCCAATATATTTCTTGACTCACTAATGAAGAAGGTGACGCACTCAATAAAAAAATGCATGTTATGAAAAGTGTAAATAAAATCACTCATAAAGAAGGTGACCCACTCAATAGAATATAAATATGCATGTTATAAAAAGTAACTAATGTAAGTTTAATGTTGTAAATAATTATTTCCTATTTTCAGATCGGATAACAAAACAAATAGAAAATTACCTTCTTCTATCGGTTGTGAGCAATATTCCCTTGAAATTTGGCTAATTACCAGACCCTTATTCAATTGGTACCTTCTTCCTCAGAGAAATAATAGACAAATTATTAATAGGATTATCTTGAAATGAGGTTTACGTTTATAATAACTTCTTGCCAAGAAAATATGAAATGTGTATCGATCATCCCTTCTCCAAGTAGATTTTCGTTTTTCCTCCTTTTTTCTCCAAATAAAAAAACTTTCATCTCTTCATTAAAAAAAACACCAATATAAGAATAAAAAAACATGTATTGGCACAAGATTCACATGTTATGAGAAAGGAACCTTTAGATTGTTAGTCAAAATCAAATACAGATTTTTTATCATGTGCATGACATAAAGAAGCAACCAGTATATTGCTGGGGTGGAGAGAAATGACATTGTCCTAATTGGCACGTGTTCTCCAACTTGTGTATGTCATTGCATCCATTTAATCATGTGCCATCTCCAACTTGTGATTTGGCGGTAACTCACCATACACGTTTTCTCCCATCTTCGCACAACAACCATCTTACGTAGTTAATATTGTATGACTATATATGTTCAAATTTGCATATAAATACTACCTTTAGACAGACACACAAGCATTGCAACTAGAGTAAGCAGAACAAGAAAAAGAAGAGTCTCGGAGCAATGGATGTAGAAAAAGTTCTTTACATGGTTGGCGGCAGAGGTGAAACAAGTTATGCTGCCAATAGCAAGATACAGGTGGGTTTTATTTTAGTATTTGATAAGAACTTAATATATTTTAGTAGTGGAAGAGAGAACACTATATGCTAGAAATTTTAAATTCTATTATCAATATTCTTTTACTCACTTTCTTACCAATTAATTAAATTTACTTTTTTCAACATCCCTCCTTAAACTTAATTATTTTCCACTGTCCCCAATATATGATAGAAAACCTTAGGATTCTTCTTTAAAGACATCGTTCTCAAACTCAATTATCGCTATGGGGTTACATCAATAAGGTGTCTGCTCATCATCATACTTGAAGACCCATCAAGTAATTTCGTAGTCACTTCTCCGTTCTACTTATTAGTTCCGTGAGAATCATACTTGAATCACCTATCAAGTATGATCGTAGTCACTTCTCTGTGCTACTTGCTCCGCCTATGAGCCCTCTCACCACACATAACTCCCACTCGAACAAGGATCACATCATTCGTGCATTGTTGCACCTTGTCCTCTCGTGATCAAATCATAATTCATCACTTATCAAGTTACACCCACAATGATATTCACAAATCATGCACCGGGCCTCACCTTGGACCTCACCTCGACCTCTCACATCTTCCACAACCAACACTCTAGTAAATAGTCTCCAACGAACTCACTCTCCTTCATCACAATCGAATCAAACTCAACCATTAGAGTTTGAGGTGCACCTTAGCTTTATAAACTCAACCATCACATTTCTAAAAATTTCCCATGCATTCTTACAACTCATTTCATTGCAATAATCTCGAATATGTCGTCATCCAACCCTTGATGGAAGATACTAGTGTGCTTTGGCCTCCATTCTTCTTTTTCAAAGCATTTAACTCGTCTAACGTGAGTTCGCTATCATCTTCGAGTTCTTCAGCCCCGTTCTCGACAATGTTCCACAAGCCATGAGCACCAACAATGATTTGATTCGAAATGACCATTAATGACGACGACCATACAACGACCTTCACAACCGCTGTGACATTGACCTCGACCTCAATCACCGCCCTTCGGTTTCTGTTCTTTTAGTGTTGCCTTCGCTTGGAATGCTTCTTCAAGCAATTCGTGCTTCTTTCATTTTTCATGATTACCATATGACAATCCCACTTTGCATGTCCTTTTCTCTGTTTTTGTTTTCTTCTTTTTTTGTTCTTTTTTGTTCTTTTTGTTCTTCTTTTCTTCTTCACCCGGCTCTAATACCAATGTATTAGTATTTGATATGAACTTAATATATTTTAGTAATGGAAGAGAGAACTAGAAATTTAACTTCTATTATCAACATTCTCTTACTCTCTTACAAATTACAAATGACAACATCTCAATTTATAGGCTACATGGTGCCCTTTAGATATCCCATAACATAAATGTCATTAAACATGAGACAAATATCAAGTGCATGAATTGCACAACTCAACATGACTCATGAATACCTAAACATTTAATCTATCAACAAAACCCAAATACATTCACCCTAACCATTTAACTAATTGATCAATGAATTAAGTTTATTATTTCCAACAAATTTTGGCAACTGCACTTCGTCCCTACATCTCAAAAAATTATATACTCTGTAAAGAAAAAAAAAAAAGAAAAAAACAATTTTGTGGCCCTAAATATGCCCATTTTCTAATTAACAATAGGATTAGCATCCTTTCATGCTTTTGTTTATGGATATATCATGTGTATAACATGTGTTATTACATTATCAGGAGAAGGCTATATTAACTATTAGGCCTATGCTTGAGGAAGCCATCGGAGAAATATACAGAAATCTTCTTCCTGAGAAGATGGTGGTGGCAGATCTAGGCTGTTCTTCTGGCCCGAACACACTGGTCGTTTTGTCCGAAGTGATAAAAATCATCAGCAATCAATGTCTGACGGTGGGGCAGCAGCCCCCAGAGATGCTATTCTTCTTAAATGACCTTCCCAATAATGATTTCAACAACATCTTTCAGTCGCTCGACCATGATGAGGAGAGTGTAAGGGCAGAGAAAGGTTCCATTAGTATTCCCCATTTTGTTGCGGGCTTGCCTGGATCTTTCTACGGACGGCTTTTTCCTCGCCAGAGTGTTCAGTTTTTCCATTCCTCATATTCTCTCATGTGGATTTCTCAGGTATGTACATGTACTTTTGTGAACAGTACTTTTAGTTAAAAACCGCGATACTAGGAACAAGATAATGAGATGTGCATCCAAATCTTATGGTACATAATTTTACGTATTTAAGTATGTGTTTTAGATTATTTAGATAGAAAATGTATTAATTTTGAATAATGACAATTAAATTATTATATAATTCAATGATATAGAAATGACTTACTGAAGAAGTCATATAATTTGACTAAAGTCTTTTCACCGTCATGCATACTAACAAGCTCTATGGTATTAAAACAATTTCTCTTATCTTGTCTAGTCTAACAAGTTTATATGTATATAAATATATAGGTGCCTAAAGATATAGGGGACAAAAGAAATGGAATGCCTCTAAACAAAGGAAACATATACATTGGAAAAACCAGCCCACCTCTTGTGGTGAAACTATACCAGGAACAGTTCCATAAGGACTTCCCGCATTTTCTCAAGCTCCGCTTTGATGAGCTTGTACCTTGTGGTCAGATGGTGTTATCATTTTTGGGAAGGAATAAAAAGGACATATTGGATGGAGAGCTGAGCACAATCTGGGGATCAGTTGCTGAGTCACTGGATTCAATGGTCCGAGAGGTATTAGCAAAAATCCTGTAGTGCAATTAATTTTTTTAAGTTGACGATGAAACTTCTATGCGCATCCCAAAATTTCCATTACTTATCCATTAACCACTCAAACAAATCATTCAACAATTGTTCTAGCTTGTTATAGATAAATTAGACTTGTTTCACAAGTGAACTTGTTCTAGAATCTTGAAATTTGAACTATTAATGAGAATAAATTATATAATCTTATGGCACCCAAATTTATTTTATAGTGGAACACAATGTAAGAGTTCTACCTATGGTTGCATAAAAACATAATTGTTTCAATCTCAAGGAGTCTTCCATTATTACTTCCTACCTGAGATTAATTGCTTTAGATGATAGAATGGAACGATTACACATAACATTTAACTCAGATACTATAATTCTTAAGGCCAGTGCAAAGATCAAGGGGCTAGATAGCGCAAGATGCATACAACTCATTAATTTTTTCTGTCATACATAAAATTAAAGATCTCTAACTTTGGTATTTCATTGTGATTTTCTTTACATTTGAAGGGAATTGTGGAAGAAGAAAAGTTGGACACTTTCAATCTACCTTTCTATGCGCCTTCTGCCGAAGAAGTGGAGGCAATCGTAAACTTACAAGGACTCTTTGATATTATCCACTTCCAAACATTTGAGTCGAACCTTGACCCATTGAACGATTTGGATGACAATGTGGTGTATGACCATGTTCAAAGCGGTGCCAATTGCGCAAAGGTCATACGTTCTGTTTTAGAGCCGATGATTGCAAGCCATTTTGGTAGCGGTATAGTCGATGACTTGTTCTCAAGATTTGCCACTCATGTTGCGAAGCACCTCCTCAAGGAGAAGCTAAAGCTTCCTGTTTTAGCTCTCTTACTGAAGAAAAAAGAATAGACATAAATCCGATAAAAATAATTTCTTTCTCAGAATTGTGTGGCATATAGATCACCTACTTTAGCAGTTTATTTTGAAAAATCTAGTTTGTTAAAATCAGTTTGTGTTATTTACATTTAGTCTTGAACTATTTAATATGTAACTTGAATGAGAGTACTGATTGTACTTAGTTTGAATATAAGAATATTCGAATTTGGCATAGTGCACAAAATTTTAGACTACTTGGCTCCAAGAAAGGAGAGGGGAGAGAGGGAAGAGGATGGAATGAAAGGAAAATGGTGTTAATTTTAGTGTTTGTTTTCCCTCTCCTCCGCTTTTCTCGAGTCTCTTTCAAAGTCCGGTCACCCCTCCTCTCCCCTCCTCCCCCTCACTTAGGGCCTGTTTGGCTGCACAGTGGGAATGGGAATAGGAATAGGAATAGGAAATTTTTGAACTGAAATTTACTGTTCACATGGGAAAAAAAAATTCTGTCTGAGTGAATTTTATTTTTCCCACGTGAACAGTATTGTGTGGGGAGCAGCCAAACAGGCCCTAATTCTTCTTTTTTTCATTTGTGAAGCACATTCTTTGAAATTTGTGAATGGCTCATTGAGTTGTTCATTTGTTTGCACACTCTAGAACTGAAAGAAAATGATCATGCCACAAAGAAACAGATGGTCTTTGGTGCTTTTCATTGAATAAGTTCACGAGGGAGAAACAAGAACCTAGCCTATATCTGTACTAAAACAAAAAAATACCGTTAATTATTTAAATATTTAAGAAATTTCAACTGAAATATGCTATACACATTAATTGAACTTCCGTATTTAGAATATGTAACATAACTCTCAAGTCAATACAAATTACCCGTGTGCTAATAACCACCCCAATTACTCCTAAAATATGTGACATAACTCTCAAGTCAAAATAAATTACCCCATTTATTATGTAATACTTGTGTATATTGACCAACAATACCGTTCTAATTATTTTTAGAGAAATTGTGGGAAATTTTGATCTACTAACAACAATGTGAGGAATCTTTTATGGTGGGCACGTTAATTTTGATCTGCTAACAACAATGTGAGGAATCTTTTATGGTGGGCACGTTAAGGAGAGACAAAAAAAATATTGTTCTAAAATTTTATTTGTCTTATTGGTGTTTTGGTCTCAAATTACATGTCACCTCTATTTATGATACTTCTAAGAATATTTTAGAGCCATTACATGCATCTCATATAAAATATCTAGATATTTCTAGTTCCTATTTTATATCATGTTTCCTAGATATTTTTCAAGAACACTTTAACATGCATATTTTGTAGCTTTCCAGAATACATATTCTAAAATTAAACTATACATATATTCAACAAAACAAAAAAAGTTAAGGTTATAATTCATTCAACATAAATATTAATAGTACCGTTCAAAACAAAGTCATATTATACAATCCACCATCAAGCTTAACAATTCTAATTTATTTGACCGCACCAGGTCTTGTATTTTCTAATCCCTAATCCCATAACCATACAAGACAAACATTAATCAATATAATTTCTCTCTCCTTTCTTCTCTCTCATCTCTCTTGTTTCCTGTGACTGTAACTCTGCAGTTCTAAGTGAAACAGATTGGAGATTAACAAAACTGGGGGTTATTTTCCATCTATCTATTAGAGACGAAAATACATAATTATCAAATTTTTGAAGTGTAGATACTAAATTATGTCAATACTTTTGATCTTACTTTAAACTCATAAAACGAAATATATCAGCAAATCTTACTACGTATATGAGGTGCGAATATAAGCCCATAATTAAGTTCATTTTGCATGCATGGTGAGTTGGTGACTTGTTTGTCAATTTTTTCAGTATGATATGTAATCTTTCAAAGGGCCAACACCCAAAATCACAAAAAAATTTAAAACCCAAAGACAGATTTAGGCACATCTAGAATGAAAATTTAGCCCAACATCAACATCGCTTATATATTCAATTACAGGATTTAACCTATCATTTATTTATGGGCTTATTTGTAACTTCAAATTCAAATTCTCTGGGTCCATGGGTAAACGAGTAAGGAATGGAGGTCCATGGGTCTATAGATAGGACTTATTGGCAACTACACTAAACCAATTGGCTACCAGATGTCAAACCGGTAAACAGATTCATAAATGCGTAAATGGTCAGCACTATTTTACGATTAAAATGCTTCTCGTTCTTGATTGCCCCATCAAGGACAAAATCCGTATGAAACACCCCTCCCTTGGTGATGCAAAGTTACTGGTTATTTTGCGGGGGTTGGGACATAAAGTTACTGGTTGCATGAACATGGCAAGACTGGCACGAATTAAAAATGATCTTAGCTGCACAAATTAGGCCGGAATTAGCAAACATTGACATGACTACAAAGGGCCCATGGGTTGGCAGCCCTTCTCTACTTCTAGGTATCATATACTGACCTTTAATAATTCTAGGGCTTATAAGTCATACATACACCGGGGAAAAAAGTACTGGAGGTCAGAATGTTTCAGGTAAGAAATATTTTAATCGAGTATTTCATTGCGACATATTTCAAGTTCCAATTGCACTACTAATTAAATTTTGTTTTAAATAATACACATTTGATCAGAGCCCCACGCAAAGCAATTCATGGGAGTCCGGGTTTTATGTAATGAAGAACATGGAGATGCTCATAAAAAATTATGCAGGTTCTTTTCCAAAGGTTTGTCAATCACTTGTTTCTATCATACTTTCAGATTACGTTCTTATATATGTTAGTCATATGTTTTGATTTATTCATGAAGTGTCGTCTATCTAGAATGTCGTACAAAGAATACACATTACATGACATCTGTATCCAACGGTATAAGTTCTTCTTGGAATTAGTTTAATTACTGTGCAAGTACTTGTCTGTGGTGTAAAACAATTCTTGTTTTCTGGTTTTTGCAGTCAGACACTTTGGTGTTGGTTTTAATAATGTGGTTTAAAACAATTGTTAGTTTTATGGTACAATGAAATATTGCTCTATATATTGTTGTATGTGTGATATGCTAGCTTGCTGGTTTATAATTGTTGTCTACTTTATATATTGCTTGTTGCATGGATTAATATATATGTTGGATAACTTGTATATGTATATGTTGTTGATGTCTACATTAATTGTTGGTTAAAATATGGGTATATAATGCATGCATGTTTATTGTTGCTTTGCTGTACATCACAATCAGCTCAAAAATTAATGACCGATGGCAAACTAGGACCTACCAACGCCAACTGAAACAAAACAGATGGTGTAAGACACTTTTGCAATCAGCTATTAAAATTCAACAGACAACGTTAATTACATTTGTCGTCGGTTGCAAAAAAAACATATGGCGTTGGGTACTAACACCGTCTGTTTAATCATGCGCTGTAGATGGCATAGCGATTAACGTCATCTGTTGTGAGCCGATGGCATTTGTATATACCTTTCCTATTGGGGCGACAATCATCGGTGTGGAATCCGATTGCGGATGGCGATTTCGCCCGACGACGAGGTATTTTTTTGTAGTAGTGTGTCTTTCTTGATCAATAATTACTGAATGACTAGATTTTAGATATATAGGAAAGGTGAGTAATCAGAAATAAATAAATTGAAATTCAGGGATAAAAACAAATTTTTGTACAAGTTCAAGCGCGCCAGTTTCTCATCCTCAACTGTTCTTAGAAAATGTCCACAAAGGATTTATGTTTTCTAGCCAATTATACGTCACGACACAACACAATATGTGTGTCAGTCACGTGTCGTGTGTGACTCGGGTGTATAATGTTGTGATCATTCACGTCACTTGACCTTCAAATTGGCATGGCATGAACAACAGGCGAATTGGTTTGGTAAGGACACAACACGAGTCATGGTCATGTGAGTCACGCGTTATCAATACTGTTAGAAGTTGATTGAATGGTGAAACTTGAATAAACTAACTTAAATTAGGAAAAAATAATTAAATGTTATTAAATGTGACAAACGTAACCAGTTATGTTTGGACACAATATGAATTCTTATGATGTGACCAATTTATTTACAACTTGATCACAACGCGACATGACCCGTGGCCCAAATCATCACAAAACTAGTCACATCCCGAATTTACAACTTAGATTCTTACTGTGGGCTAACTCTCCTGTTACATTGATTATTCCGATTTTGCCATAATATTTTCAAATTTCATGTTAATGTAACTCTGCAGTCCTACATGAAACAGATTGACAATTAACATAATAGCAGGTTATAAAGAAGTTCTGTAGCGTCGTCGAAGTGCATAGCATGTGTACCTTCCCAAGATTGTTTATAGCTCTGTCCATGTGAGATTCCGTGTTGAAACTGAGAAAAAATTTAATTATTCAGTTCTCTTATTACATAATTTGGATTTTCAATTTATTTTTATTAAATGATAATTATTTTATTTGTAAACATAACTATATTAAATTTTATTAAATCAATATGATTATACTAATTTACATTATATTTTGTATAATTTTTTATTGTCTAATTTATGATAAAACTGTATATTCAAATTTTTTATAGTTTACCAATTAGCAATTTAAGACAAAATTAATTTATATTTAGAGATATCAGGTACATGATGTATTTAATATATAAATTTAAATTATATATGATATCAATTTATTCGTTAATTATCGTTATTCGTTCCGTTAACTATTAAGATTAGAGTATGAATAAGACTAATTATATGTTGATATGGATGTCTCCATCCGACCCATACGTACTAACCGTTCCCATTGACACCCCTAGCAGCACCAGCATGATGCGTAAAATATTTGTGCACGTTTAAACCAAGAGCATTTTTGAATGTCATTGCATCCATTTAGTCTTGTGCCATCTCCAACAAGTGATTTGGCGTTTAACTCATAATACTCGTTTTCCCCACTTTCGCTCACCAACCATCTTATTGTACGACACACATGCATTGCAACTAAAGTATAGCAATGGACGTAGAAATAGTTCTTTACATGGTTGGCGGCAGTGGTCAACAAGTTATGCTGCCAATAGCAAGTTAGGAACAATGTTATAGGAATCTTTTATGGTGGGTATAATTCTAATTATGTTATCTTGTTTGGTGGATATTGTTCAATTTTGTTTAGTGTATGTGAATGTGAGACACAAAATTGTTCTTAAATTTTGTTTAATTTCTTATTAGTTTGTTGGTACATTTCAAATTACATGTTATTAATATCTCTATTATGCTACTTCTAAGAACATTATAAACCCATATATAACATGTACCTCATAAAAAATATTGAGATATTTCTACTTCATATCATTATCCTTTTCTCTAAATATCTTTCAAAAATACTGTAGATCGACTTACATAATTTTAGCATTGTAGAAACACATTTGTTGACCTCTTGAAGATATTTTCTTAAAATATTCTCAAAAAAATATATCTCTAACATAAAAAAATTAAATTTTTTCATTTAACATAATTCATAATTAATACCGTTCGAATAATTGAGTAATATTATATAAACCACCATCAAACTTTACAATTCAAATAAATTTCATGTGAATACCCCAGACCATATTTGACCGCACCGGGTCTTACATTTTTTAATGCTGATCCCAGAACCAAACAAGACACCAAATCACTTATTTATTCTCAAGATTACATGGAAACAATATCCGTTATAATTATTGCTTAAGCTATATTAAATAATGAGTGAGGCTACGGTGCTATGCATAGCACGGATGGGGTCAGTGTTACTGCTCAAAATTTGACTTTTCAAAATTCTAACGGTCGATCTGAACCGTTCAACATGATTATAAAATGAATATGTACTTGCAAATCAAATTTTACATTTTTTTGAATTTTTTTACTATTTTTTCGAAAATCACTTGATCTGAGCATTCTGGACCATCCAAAAACAGTCTTTCTAAAAAAATAGTAAAAAAATTCGAAAAAATGTAAAATTTAGTTTGCAAGTACATATTCATTTTATAATCATGTTGAACGGTTCGGATTGACTGTTAGGATTTTGAAAAGTCAAATTTTGAGTCGTAGCACAGACCCCATCCGTGCTATGCGTAGCACCGTAGCCTCACTCTTAAATAATTATTCAGAGTACCCATGTTATTTTATTTAATTATATTCTACTGATTCCCTTATCGGATGTACTTGTCACTACTACAAAAAAACACATTTACTATTGCTCCTTTACCATCTAGTGTCCTTCTGCACGGATATATTGTGTATGTAACCAGGGGCAGCGCTGTAATTAATTCAAACTTCTTACCGACTTTTCGGTCTAACCAACCGATGGCGTTGAGTGACTCTTCGATATCGGTTTGTCTCAACGGACGATGGCATTGAGGGGGTGACTTTTACCATCTATTTGTTACATGAGCCGTTTGTGTTAGTACAAAACAATAACAACTTGTTACCATATTGAACCGATGACATATATTCTCAGGGGCAACGCTGTAAATAATTGGAACCACATTTTTAGATACACCATCTGCTCCATATATTGGATCGATGGTGGTGATGTTATATATATATAGAGAGAGAGAGAGAGTTGGGCTATATATGGTACATTGCAATGTATAGACCCTATTGTACATTGGATTGTAAATCATTGGTATTGACTTCAAAACAACTGATCCAAACCGTTCAATTTGATATCCATACAAAAATGTGCTACGAGACCAAATTTTACATTTTTTGGAAATTGTTTGCTATTTTTTTAGAATTTTTGAAAATCGCCGTTTTTGTATGGTTCAAAAGTTTCTGAAAAACAACGATTTTCAAAAATTCTAAAAAATAGTAAAATTTCAAAAAAAATATAAAAACTTGGTCTCTTAGCACATTTTCATATGCAACATGTTGAGCCCTTTAGATCGACTATTGAACTTCGAATATAGCAGTTTGCAGTCCAATGTACAAGATGGCATGTACATTACAATGCACCATAGCCCAAGTCATATATATATATATATATATATATAAATAGAGTAGAACTAGGGTGCTCTCGAGTTCACCAAGCCCTTGGTGAACTCAAGTCCAAAACTCATCGGATCGGCTTCAAACGACGAATCCGACCATTGAAACCCGTCTACCTTACAAGTGATGCGTCTACATGCAAAAATTTTAAAATTTGAAATTAATTTTGCATAGAGTCAAGTGGTAAAAAAACATCAAAAAATGAATGCATTAAAATTAATTTATTAACCTTTTAATTTTGACCACTTTACTCTATGCAAAATTAATTTCAAAATTTAAAATTTTTGCATGTAGACGCATCACTCGTAAGGTAGACGGATTTCAACAGTCGGATTCGTCGTTTGAAGCCGATCCGATGAGTTTTGGACTTGAGTTCACCAAGGGCTTGGTGAACTCGAGAGCACCCTAGTTCTACTCTATATATATAGAATCTGACTAATATGCTACGTGTATATAAGGGCCCCCCGTGCTAAGGCTCACTTTTGAGTTTTCAAAATTCTAACGGTCGATCCGAACCGTTCAACATGATCTCCATACGAATATGTACTTGCAAACCAAATTTTACATTTTTTAGAATTTTTTTACTATTTTTTAGATAGGTAGAAAAATACTTGATCTGAATGGTACATAATTTTCAGAAGAGTGATTTTCTACCTATCTAAAAAAATAGTAAAAAAATTCAAAAGAATGTAAAATTTGGTTTGCAAGTACATATTCATATGGAGATCATGTTGAATGGTTCGGATCGACCGTTAAGATTTTGAAAACTGAAATATTGAGCCGCAGCATGGAGGCCCTCTATTCTATACATAATGTTCGTTGTGTTTGGTAAGAACAAAGTTTCAGTACAGACGAATCTGTACCTTTTAAACCTTATTCAACTCTCGACTAAGATTGCAAGTGCACAATCCCGTCGTGTAGTCTAATCAGGTATCGATCCACAGGGACGACTCAAATTCTGAATTTCTACTCTACTTAGTTAGGTACTAGAAGTTTGAAGGTTGTGTGTTTGTCTATTCCTAGGTTTTGTAACAAATGTAATGAACAAGTGTAATGAACAAATGTAATGACAGAAAGTAAAATCAATTAAATGTTTTGTATTGGACTAATGTGTAAAAAGGCGTTTCAAGGGTTTCAGATTTCATCTTCAACTTTGCTGCTCTGAACCTGCCACGCGACTCGCATACTCTCGTATGCAACCATTGTGACGCGACCCGCGTGCTCTCGCACGCGACCCGCGTGCTCTCGCACGCGACCCGCGTGGCTCTCAAGCAACTCTGACCTATCACGCGACTCACAAACTCTCGTTTGCGACCCTTGTGATGCGACCCGCGTGCTCTCGCACGCGACCCGCATGGCCCCTTGAGCTGAGTCTGCACATGTCTGTTTCTGGTTGTTTAAGTCGTGTAAGGCTCGATTGACCGTACCTAATGTCACTAAACCTCAACTCTCGTGTGTTGGCTTAACAGACCTGGTACGGAAATGCAATTTCACATTCCTAGGTTTGATCAAACCTAAGTTCTCAGTTCTGTTTACTAAAGGTATCCACAAGTGGAAATTTCACCTCTCGGCTACTATTGACCTCACCTTTCAGATCTTAGACCTACCTCAAATACTTAACCTAATTTGCAAGAAAGATCAAGGCCAAATTACAAGAAGAAATACCATTGGCATTCAACAGTAGACAATCAAGAATCAATCAAGCAATTTAGATCAAGCAATCACAATAATACAAGAATCAAAGAAACACGAAATAACATTCAGAATCAATCAATGTGCATAATCAAACAAAGTTTAAGACTACATCCAAACCCCTGAAACTACAAATCTACTCAGACATGATCAAAAACAAAGTAAAAGAGAGAAAGAGGATGCAAATCATGATGAAAGATTGAAGAGGATCGAAGCTTCTGGCCGAATCTTCTACTCCAAGTCGAATCCTTCTCAGCTCCAGATCGGCTCCAGATCGCCTCTCTGTCGCGCGCCAAGCTCCCTCTTCAAAATCCCGATCAGATCTATTTTTGTGAAATTTTCTGGCCCCCCTTCCTGCGCCAGGCCCTCTGCTTATATAGGCTTCTTAACGGGCTTCAATTGGGCCCTGGCGCAATTAAATCGACGCGACCCGCATCAGATGGGATGCGACCCGCGTCAGGTTGAACCTGGTGTGAGCAATGAGGGTCGCTTCTGAGGTCGCGTCTGAGCTGTGATGCGACCCGTGTCAGGTGGGACGCGACTCGCATGGGGATGTCAGAACTCTGCTTGTTTTCGCCTATTTCCTGCAAAGTCAACCACAAAATGCAGCAGTACCATATTCTATTGATATTCAATGTAAACAATGCAATTTAGTGGTTAAAAACATGATGTCTGATCTGAAAATAGGTCGAAACTATAGATCAAATAAAGAGACATCAAATTCCCCCAAGCTTATCTTTTGCTTGTCCTCAAGCAAATTTGTACTTTCATACCGGGTTTGGATTCTAAATGCAAGTTAGATGTCTAAAATGTGAAAACTTACATGATTGCTTCAAATAAAGAAACTCAAGAATCTTTTGCTATGATTCGGACTTTCCTTGGTCAATTTTGATTCACCTCACTAATTGATTAACAAAACTTCAAACTCTAAATGTTTTAAAAATTTGCAAAGTTAATTACTCGAATTTATCGATTTATCATTCTTTCACTAAACTATGCCTTCGTTTGTAGAGATTTTCCTTTTTGGGCTCCCCCAAGCTTGGATCAAGCTTAAGTCAGAAAGTTGCGGACTTCATGTGTTGATATGTGCAAAAGGTTTTATTCTTTCTTTTCTAATTTGGGAGACGAGCTCAAAGGCGCCCTTTCAAGACTTATTGCCAGTACTCTTATTTTCTCCGTCTTTTTTTTTTTTTTTGCACGTACCATGAATACACACATCCACTAGTGTTCATTCACACCAAGGGATATCCCAACCTTTCTTTATTTTAAATCCCTATTTCCTTATTTGAAAGGCTCAGTTCGGTTTCTAAATGCTATCTCGACATTCAAGTTTCCATTTTTACAATTCTCAACACATTTGTTCCTAATCAATTTTGTTTGGTCAATTATGGGGTTAGTTCTAATTTCCCAAGGTCATCCCAATCATATATAAAAAATTTCAAACAGGTCCCTAATTGAAACAATCAAGCAAATTTTTCACCTAAAAATGCGAAGAAAAGTAAACATGACCTAAGTAAAATCAAATAAAATCCTCAAAAACAAAAGTCTCCCCCCCAAGCTTAGCCTGAGCATTTCCTCAATGCTTCAAGACTGAAAGATAAAGAAAAGTAAAAGCAAAAGGGGAAGGAGAAAACATACCCGCTCAGTCCTGCGGAGGATCACGATCGAAGCATCTCCAGGCCCGCATCTGCTCCTCGAGCGTGCCTACCCGTGTCTGGATATCATCGAGAGCATCACCCTGCTCGCGCCTCATGTCATAGAGGAAATCACCATGCTCGCGCCGCATGTCATACACCAAGCTGTAGACATCATGAATGGAGGGATCGGGTATGGGAGGTGGATAGGAGGGGCGAGAATAAGAGGTGGATGGACCGGCTGCAGACGAGGAAGGACCAGCTGCGAAGGTGGATGCGTGGAACTGCGTAGGTGGCCTGGAAGCATCTGCCATGTGAACATCACCATAGGCATGAGGCTGTGGCTGAGGAGGAGGTGGTGGTGGTGCCTGCTCAGCTGGCTGTGGTGGAGGAAACAGCCAACTGGTCTCGTCCTCGAAGGAGAGATGGAATGGACGAGGCAACTGGTGCTGGCTACCATCCTGCAGGCGCCAAAAATACCGGTCACGGTGGCCGGCAGGACCTCGCTCGATCTTGACGAACGTCGCCTGCTGGAAGGCCTTGGCATCCATGATGATCGGGCCTCGAGAGAGAGTGAAGCCGGCGACTGATACGCCAAGCTTCTCAGCAATTAAAAGTGACGTAGGCACCGATGTGCATCGAGCCCCTTGGCCTCCTATTCTTCTGGACATCCTCCCAGTGAGCAACCATATTGATCATCAGATCGGGCCGCTCAAGATCCGCCTCGGGACGGAGCATGAAGTCCAGCAATGCGAGGTCCTCCTCATTGGCACTTGCAACTGTCTCGCCACGTGCAAAAATGGTATTCGCAAGAGTGCGCTGGATGCAACGGAGAACATGGTGAGGTATGGCAGTGCTCCTGAACTCATTGCTTGTGGCGATCTCCTTACCCGTGATCAAACGCCAGAAGATGTCTCTGTCAAAGCCTTCGCGGTAGTGAATAGAGTCAGTCGTAGGGTTTGGTGCGAAGCCGAACCACTCGGGCAATGTTACAATAGGAACTCGGCAAGTCTCATTGCGCATTCAGAATCGAATGTACGGCTGATCTTCTGCATCCACCTTGAGTTTGAGAAAGGAGAGGAACTCAAGCGTGAGCTCCTGATAGCAATCGCACTGAATGCCCCAGAAAGTGGGAGTAAACCCGATCCTCTCTGTGAGGCGGACTAACTCCTCGTAAACTCCAAAGGCATGAAAGGTTTCGAAATGTACTCGGCGAGTATTGGCGAATGTGCGTCTCTGCAAATTCTCAAAACGGTTGAACATGCCGCGAGTGGGGATGGAGAAGTGTGGTGGTGGGTACGCTTCTGCCCTAGGGGTGTACTGAGCGGAAAGAGGGTTGGACTGGTCGGAGAAATACTCAATTTCCTGGGGTTCTTCCGGGGGTTTGACATGAGAGGCAGAATGAGAGGAGCGAGAAGAAGAAGAGTGAGAGGAATGAGAAGAATGAGTACTGTCATTGTGCGAGGCTGAAGCAGAAGAATGAGAAGAAGGAGTGGCTTGTCTCTGCTCGTGCCTGCGCTTAGATCGGATTTCTCGGTGAGGTTCCATGCTTCTGTCTCCTCTGGCTCAGTATGACGCGGGTCGCGTGGAGTTGGATGCGGCTCGCGTGAAGTATGACGCGGGTCACGTGGGTCAGGACGCGGGTAGCGTGGACCGGTCTGGTTAGGGTTTGAACCGGGAACTGGAGCGGGTTGCGTTGTTCAGGACATGGGTCGCACCAGACGAATAAAGGGCTGGTAGGGCTGCAAACCGACTGAGTAGAGAAGAGAAAACTTACCTGCGTCGTCGGTGGAGAAGAAGGAGGGAGGGTCGACGGAGCAAGAACGGTGAAGAGAACTCGTTTGCGCTTGCGTCGGTTGAGGAGAAAGAGAGGAAGAAGAGAGAGTGGAATCGGCTGGGAAGGAGAAGAGAAGAAGGAGGGACGCGGGTTAAAAGGGACCCCGCATCGTTTCGACGCCCCCTTCAATGTTGTCTGTTTGAGGTGACGCGGGTCGCGTGGACTCTCACGCGGGTCGCGTCAGGGTTTTCTTTTTGGGATTTTGCAAATAAAAACAACTTAAAACGAAAATTTAAACTAATCTAAATGCAAAATTAAACTAATCTAAATGCAAGTAAACGAACTGGCTTGGGTTGCCTCCTTAGAAGTGTTTGTTTTAGGTCTCAAGCTCGACCTTCCTTTCTCTAATCTTCGACTGGGGCGGGATCAAAAAGATCCTGCTCGAAACGCTCATTGTGGGGATGATCGGCAATGTAATGCTTGAGTCGCTGACCATTGACTTTGAAGGTCCCACATTCCTCATTCCCAATGTCAATTGCACCAAACGGGTACACCTTTTGCACGACAAAGGGACCGGACCACCTTAATTTCAACTTCCCAGGAAAGAGTCGCAATCTTGAGTTGAACAAAAGTACAAGATCACCCTTTTGGAAGTCGCGAGTCGTGATGCGCTTGTCATGGAGCTGCTTGGTCTTCTCCTTGTAGATCCTCGCATTCTCGTAAGAGTGCAGTCGCATCTCTTCCAACTCATGCAGGTCGAGGATACGCTTTTCGCCAGCTGCTAGCATGTCCATGTTGACGGCTCGCGTGGCCCAGAAAGCCTTGTGCTCGATTTCCACAGGTAAGTGACACGGTTTCCCGTATACCAGTTTGAAAGGGCTCATCCCAATTGGTGTCTTGAAGGCAGTTCGGTAGGCCCAGAGTGCGTCACTCAACTTCAAAGACCAATCCTTTCTTGTCCTTGCCACAGTCTTCTCCAAGAAAGATTTGATTTCCCTGTTTGAGATTTCAGCTTGGCCGTTGGATTGAGGATGGTAAGAAGTCGTCACTTTGTGCGTCACCCCATGACGTCTCAGGAGATTGTTGAATTGGCGGTTTATGAAATGTTTCCCTCCATCACTGATGACAGCTCGTGGGACTCCAAAGCGAGGGAAGATGACGTCATTGAACAATCGTTTCACGGCACTCGAATCTGCCTTTCGACATGCCACTGCTTCCACCCACTTAGACACATAGTCCACCGCAACTAGGATGTACTCATACCCGCATGAAGCTGGAAATGGTCCCATGAAATCGATTCCCCACACATCGAAGATCTCTACCTCAAGAATGGAGTGAAGAGGCATCTCGTTGCGTTTGGAAATGTTCCCAGTGCGTAATTGTCACAAGTTTCGACCAAGGTCTTTGTGTCTTTGAAAAGAGAAGGCCAAAAGAAGCCAGATTGCAAGACCTTGGCGGCTGACTTGGAGAAAGAAGCATGGCCTCCATAAGCAGATGAATGGCAATGCTCAAGGATGGATCGTGACTCCTCGTGTGGCACACAGCGTCTGAAGATGCCATCGACTCCTATCTTGAAAAGAAAAGGCTCGTCCCAAAAATAGTACTTTGCATCAGATTTGAGCTTCTTCTTTTGTTGGTAGGTCATGGTGCGAGGAAGAATCCCGGAAGCGATGAAGTTGGCAATGTCTGCATACCAAGGGTCTGATTGGTTGCTTACGCGGGTCGCATCGACGGCATGAAGTGCGGAAACAGAGAAGAGTTGTTCATCAGGGAACGAGTCATTGATTGGCAAATTGGAAGAGCCCTCATCCTCCAAACGAAGTCTAGATAGATGGTCAGCCACGGTGTTTTCGACTCCCTTCTTGTCCCTGATCTCAAGATCGAACTCTTGCAAGAGAAGAATCCACCTGATCAATCGAGGTTTGGCATCCAGTTTGCTCAACAAATACCGCAGGGCGGCGTGGTTGGTGCAGACAATGATCTTGGAGCCAACCAGATACGACCTAAACTTGTCAAGAGCGAACACAATGGCAAGAAGTTCCTTCTCAGTTGTTGTGTAATTCATCTGGGCTGGATCTAGCACCTTGCTAGCATAGTAAATAGCACATGGCTTCTTTTCTTTCCTTTGCCCCAGAACCGCTTCGACAGCATACTAGCTCGCGTCGCACATGATCTCAAAAGTAAGAGACCAGTCAGGTGGTTGCAAAATTGGTGCTGAGATGAGGGCTTTCTTCAAGTCGCAAAAAGATTTGACACAATCATCGGTGAAAACGAAGTCAGAATCTTTGATGAGCAGATTGGTCAGTGGTTTCGCGATCTTGGAGAAGTCTTTGATGAACCTGTAGTAGAAACCTGCGTGTCCAAGGAAGCTTCGAATGCCCTTGACGTTTGTCGGAATCTTGAGTTTCTCAATCACCTCGATCTTTGCCTTGTCAACTTCAATGCCTCTTGAGGTCACGACATGTCCAAGGACAACGCCAGTTTGGACCATGAAGTGACACTTTTCCCAATTCAAAATTAGATGGACTTCCTCACATCTTTTCAAAATCTTGCACAGGTTGATCAAACACGAGTCAAAACATGCACCATACACGGAAAAGTCATCCATGAAAATCTCAACCTCTGTCTCGATGAAATCAGAAAAGATGGCCATCATGGCTCGCTGAAAGGTTGCTGGTGCATTACACAGACCAAAGGGCATCCTACGATATGCGTGCGTACCATAGGGACATGTGAAAGTGGTCATCTCTTGGTCTTGAGGGTGAATTGGAATTTGGAAGAAGCCAGAGAAAACCATCCAAATTACAAAAATAAGAATGGTTAGCAAGCATTTCCAAGAGCTGGTCAACGAATAGCAAAGGGAAGTGATCTTTGCGTGTGGCCGCGTTGAGTTTTCTGTAGTCAATGCACATTCGATAACCATTCACCACTCGTGTTTGAATCAACTCGTTCTTCTCGTTTTTCACCACCGTTGTACCACCTTTCTTCGGTACCACATGAACTGGGCTCACCCACTTACTGTCAGAGATAGGGTAAATGATACTTGCATCCAGAAGCTTGAGAATCTCCTTTTTGACTACCTCTTTCAGATTTGGGTTGAGCCGTCTTTGATGTTCAATCGATGGCTTGTGACCATCCTCCAGGAAAATCCTGTGTGAGCAAATGGATGGATTGATCCCCTTCAGGTCATTGATCGAATACCCGATTGCACCTCGATGAAGCTTCAGTTTCTCCAAGAGTTTGGCGGTTTGATCGGGATTCAGACTCGCATTGAAATGACGGGGAAGGAATGATCTGGACCGAGGAATTCATACCGGAGGTTGGCTGGTAGGGGCTTGAGTTCAGGAGTTGGTCCCTTTGTCTCGGTCTGGATGCGGGTCGCATCAAGTGAAATGTCGTCGCGTGCTGACCTATCCGACTCGCTTTCTTCGGTTTCCAGGTCTTCAGACCATGGCACGCGGGCCGCATCAGGTGGCATGCGGGTCGCGTCAAGGTCTTCCAGGTCAGCTGTTTTCACTTCTGCTCCTCTGACTTCTTTCAGTTTGCCGATTTCATTCTTTGATTCGAACAAGAATTTAGTGTGTTCATTCATGCTCTCATGGATCCGATCAAGAAAGTAATATTCTACCAAATCTGTTAGGCATTCTTCGAGCACATCCACTCGGGAACATGATTCGGCTGAAGGGTACTTCATGGCTTGATCGATTCGGAAACACACTTTCTCTCCTCCAAAGTTCAAGGTCAGTGTTCCTTGAGACATATCGATGATTGCACCTGCAGTCTTGAGGAAAGGTCTTCCCAGAATGATGGGGACTTCCTTGTCCTCCTCCATCTCCATGACTACAAAGTCAACAGGTACAAAGTACTTACCGACCTGAACTGGTACATCTTCCACTATGCCAAGTGGCAATCGTACCGAGGAGTCTGCCAGCTGCAACGTCATTCGCGTAGGCCTGAGCTCTCCTACTCCCATTCGATCGAAAATCATGCGCGGCATGAGGCTCATGCTAGCTCCCAAGTCGCATAGAGCTCTTTTGATCGTGGCCTTGCCGATGATGCAAGGAATGGAAAATTTCCCAAGGTCGTTCAGTTTGGGAGGTAGATCATTCTTCAGAATGGCACTGCACTGTTCCGTCAGTTTCACCGTTTCATTACCCCCAAGCTTCGTTTGTTGGATAAGATATCCTTCAGGAATTTTGCGTAAGAGGGCATTTGAGTCAAGGCTTCGGTGAATGGGATCGTGATGTGCAGTCCTTTCAGAACTTTTGTGAATTTTGCGAATTGTGCGTCCAGTTTGGTTGCAGCTAGTCTTCGGGGAAAGGGCACAGGTGGCCTGTATGGTGGAGGCTTCTCAGCTGGAGGTTTCTCAGCTTCTTTCTTCTTCCCCTTGTCAAGTTCTTCCACGCGGGTCGCTTGGGGTGGCGTGCGGGTCGCGTCCACAGACTCAGGTGGTGACGCGGGCCGACTTGGCTCGATGCGACCTGGATCGACATGTTCTTCCGAGGGTGACGCGGGTCGCGTGTGTTGGCACGCGGGTCGCGTCTCAATGGTGTGGGTCACGTCCGATGGAGTCAGGTCTTGCGGGAAGGGTGGTTCTTCGTATTGGGTCCCACTTCGCAGCGTGATCGCCTTAGCTTCTCCTCTGGGGTTGGGTTCTGGCTGAGCTGGCAGCTTTCCAGGTTGAGGTTGGCTTGAGGTGACGATGTGACTCAACTGCTCCAACAACTTGTTTTGAGCCGCCATCTGAGTGGACATGCTCTGCATCTGTTCCCACATCATCTGATTCATCTTCCCTTGCTCGTGTGTGAAATTGGTCGCATAGGGAGGCACGTACGGTTTGGAAGGACCGGCTTGAGGTGCTCGATTGTTCTGATTGGGAAAGGAAGCGTTCTGATAGAAACTCTTGTTGGAGTTGTTGTTGGAAGAGGGATTGTTCCAATTGTTGTAACTGGAAGACGGACGATTGAAAGAATTGTTGTTGTCACTGGAAGACGGATTGTGGAATGAGTTGTTGAAAGGGGGTCTGGGAGCATTGTTTTGATTCCACCTCCAATTTTGTTGCTCAACCGGGTCCTTGGAGTAGGATCGGTTGAAAGGAGGCTTTGGAAAAAATGAAGGTTCGTTGTTTAGAGAACTTACCTGCTCGTTGCTCTCTTCGACCTCTGCCAATGGACATTGCTCGTAGCTGTGTCTCTCATCTCCACACATGACACAGCTCTGCGGTTGTTGTTCGACTGCCTTCACATTCAGTTTGTCCATCGCCCTCTGCATGACATCCATCTTGGCAGTCAAGGCAATGATGTGATCGACTTCGAACTTGCTGCCACCTCTTGGTCGGGCGTTGTCGCGGCCGGACCACTGTTGGTTCTGTGCCATGTGGTCGATCAGGTTCATGGCTTCAAAAGGCTCTCGAGACATCAGTGCTCCACCTGCAACTGCATCTACAGAAGAACGAGTGCTCTCAGTCAAACCATCATAGAATGTTTGGATCAACAACCAGTCAGGTAAACCATGGTGTGGACAAGAACACTGCAACTCTCTAAACCTTTCCCAAGACTCATTGAGGGGCTCATCTAACAATTGTCTAAAGCTGGTCAGTTCGTTCCTTACCTTGGCGGTTCTTTTGTGAGGGAAAAACCTAGTCAAAAACAACTTAGATAATTCCCTCCAGTTGGTGATCGAATCCCTTGGTAACGACCCTAACCATTTCTTAGCTTTGTCCCTAAGAGTAAAAGGAAATAGAGCAAGTTTGGTGTAATCAGCAGTTGCTCCATTAGTCTTGATGGTTGTGATGCATTCGAGAAAAGTTTGGAGATGAGCATGAGGATCCTCGTGATCCATGCCATGGAAGGTGTTCTGCTGAACCATGTTCACCACTCCTGGATTGAAGTTCGGTTGCTGTCCAGGAATTCTTGGCAACCTGATTGCACCTCTGACATCTCCTGCTCGTGGCACGTTGAACTCTCGAAGTGTCCTTGGCATGAAGACATCCATCTCATCTTCCTCAGGGTCGGTCAGGACTTCTTCCCTGTCTCTTTCTCTTTCTCTTTCCTCCCTGTCTTCTCTGCTCGGATGTTCTGACATCTCTTCCACACGGGTCGCGTTCGAGGTCTCACGGGTCGCGTCTCATATGATGCGGGTCGCGTCAACCTCAGTGCGGGTCGCGTCAAGAGATGGCTGAGCAGAAACAGTCTCGTCTGGAGGAGTTTTGTCAACCCTCTGCTTCTCAGTTGGTATTTCAGTCTGAATTTACCTGCAGGAGGTTGTTCAAAAGCCAGCTTTCAGTTAAAGAAAAATAAAAGATACAGATTAAAATCTAGATTAACTACGAAAAGTAAAAATTCAGAAAATGATTGGCGTCCCGGCAACGGCGCCAAAAACTTGTTCTTTGTGTTTGGTAAGAACAAAGTTTCAGTACAGACGAATCTGTACCTTTTAAACCTTATTCAACTCTCGACTAAGATTGCAAGTGCACAATCCCGTCGTGTAGTCTAATCAGGTATCGATCCACAGGGACGACTCAAATTCTGAATTTCTACTCTACTTAGTTAGGTACTAGAAGTTTGAAGGTTGTGTGTTTGTCTATTCCTAGGTTTTGTAACAAATGTAATGAACAAGTGTAATGAACAAATGTAATGACAGAAAGTAAAATCAATTAAATGTTTTGTATTGGACTAATGTGTAAAAAGGCGTTTCAAGGGTTTCAGATTTCATCTTCAACTTTGCTGCTCTGAACGTGCCACGCGACTCGCTTACTCTCGTATGCGACCCTTGTGACGCGACCCGCGTGCTCTCGCACGCGACCCGCGTGGCCCTCAAGCAACTCTGGACCTGTCACGCGACTCGCAAACACTCGTTTGCGACCCTTGTGATGCGACCCGCGTGCTCTCGCACGCGACCCGCATGGCCCCTTGAGCTGAGTCTGCACATGTCTGTTTCTGGTTGTTTAAGTCGTGTAAGGCTCGATTGACCGTACCTAATGTCACTAAACCTCAACTCTCGTGTGTTGGCTTAACAGACCTGGTACGGAAATGCAATTTCACCTCCCTAGGTTTGATCAAACCTAAGTTCTCAGTTATGTTTACTAAAGGTATCCACAAGTGGAAATTTCACCTCTCGGCTACTATTGACCTCACCTTTCAGATCTCAGACCTACCTCAAATAATTAACCTAATTTGCAAGAAACATCAATGCCAAATTACAAGAAGAAATACCATTGGCATTCAACAGTAGACAATCAAGAATCAATCAAGCAATTTAGATCAAGCAATCACAATAATACAAGAATCAAAGAAACACGAAATAACATTCAGAATCAATCAATGTGCATAATCAAACAAAGTTTAAGACTACATGCAAACCCCTAAAACTACAAATCTACTCAGACATGATCAAAAACAAAGTAAAAGAGAGAAAGAGGATGCAAATCATGATGAGAGATGAAAGATTGAAGAGGATCGAAGCTTCTGGCCGAATCTTCTACTCCAAGTCGAATCCTTCTCGGCTCCAGATCAGCTCCAGATCACCTCCAGATCGCCTCTCTGTCGCGCGCCAAGCTCCCTCTTCAAAATCCCGATCAGATCTATTTTTGTGAAATTTTCTGGCCCCCCTTCCTGCGCCAGGCCCTCTGCTTATATAGGCTTCTTAACGGGCTTCAATTGGGCCCTAGCGCAATTAAATCAACGCGATCCGCATCAGATGGGATGCGACCCGCGTCAGGTTGAACCTGGTGTGAGCATTGAGGGTCGCTTCTGAGGTCGCGTCTGAGTTGTGATGCGACCCGCGTCAGGTGGGACGCGACTCGCATGGGGATGTCAGAACTCTGCTTGTTTTCGCCTATTTCCTGCAAAGTCAACCACAAAATGCAGCAATACCATATTCTATTGATATTCAATGTAAACAATGCAATTTAGTGGTTAAAAACATGATGTATGATCTGAAAATAGGTCGAAACAATAGATCAAATAAAGAGACATCACATAACATATTAGCAATTTATATATATATATATATATATTCCATTAAGTCCTAGGTCGATTATCCCCAACCCTTTGATATCCCCAAACACTAGCTCTCTACGATAGTAGTTACTCATCATATCCTTATTGCAATAGATATCTTAAGCCGACTGCTGTGATGCTTTCGATGACCAGACAGAATCTGAGAAGGAAATTTTATAAATGTCTAGAATGCAATCAATGAATGGGCTGGTGCAACAACACTGCAAATTTAAGTAACATAAGTTTAAATTCTTATATGCAACCCAGCAGACAAGTTGCAAGATATCGAAATGAGGCAGAAGTATCTTCGATTCTCAAGAAACAACTAGTAGTATTAATTATACTTTGTGTGTTGATGTTTGTGGTCTATTTTTTAATTGTTGTGTTGTTGCTTCATATGAAGTAGTGGATTACTTTGTACGTAGTGTTATGAGTCACAAGCTGTCCAACAACATGCAAAACATGTTTCGAAAATTAAATCATGTTTGAAACCCAAGTTTTCGGCAATGTATGTAAGGTACATGACAGTGCCCTGTTGTTTAATCTCTTGCACAAACCCCCTTTGAATTAAGTTCTGGTTTGCGAAAGAGTTTAAACAACAATTTAAGTCAACTATTATGTGTCCATTTTTACACTACCTTAAGCTTGGGTTTAAAACAAAATTTAATTTTCAGAACATGCATGTTTTGCAAGTTGTTGGACAGCTTGTGATGAATCTCATTTTCTTTTGTTTTTCACTATATTTTATTTGACACTTTACAAGAACATACTTTTTCTTGTTAGGTTCCAAAGAAATGGGTCAAACTAACTTTCAACTAATAAAACATATTCTTAAAATTAAAAATGTTTTGATCTCAATTTTTTATCGGGGTATGAATGGCATGTGATAGTGCATTGTTGTTTAATTTCTTATAGAAACTCTCTTTGAATAAGATGTGGTTTGCGAAAGAATTTAAACAACAATGTAAGTCCACTGTCACGTGTCCATTTCTACACCGCCAAAAACTTGGGACTAAAACATGATTTAATTTTCAGAAAATATTTTATTAGTTAAAAATTAATTAGTTTGACCCATTTCTTTGGAACCTAACCAAGATAAAGCATGTTCTTATAAGGTGTCAACTAAAATATAGTGAATTTAGTAAAATCAAAAGAAATTGTTGAATATGGTGTATTGTAATTAATTGTTGTGTTGTAATTGTAAATAAGGAGATGAATTTTATGGATGTTTATTTGAGTAGATAACTTTGTTTATGTTGTTTGCACAACTCGGTAACTGTTATGTGGATTAATTGCACAATTAGATAAATTAAGAAATGTTGCTTGCATGTACAATTCGATCAGTGTTGTCAAACTCCACGTATTGAATTAGTAAATGTAAACATCTATAGAATTGCCAATACAAATTAAGCAATTTCTAAATACAAATCAATTTATAAGAAATATCAACATAGGGCAAAGTTTGCTGAATTTGTGTCCTCTGCTAACTCAAAAGGGAATCTTTTGAGTTAATACATCTCGACCATTCGATATGTTTTAAGATTCGTGCGGACTATATCCACACTAATATTAATGCAAATGATACGCATTCAAGTTTGCTATACTATTGGCTTTTATCCGCATAACGCCATCGGTGGAACTACTGAGCATGTGGGATAATCCTTACAGAGCCGATGGCATTCGTGTTAAGGGTTTCAATATATATATCCAACAACACAAAAGTGTTTAGCACTCTCAAAATGGTCGTCACTAGCTAGCTTTCTCCGCCGCGACTCCATCTCTAATCACTTGTCGACCGCCACCTCAAAACAACACCAAGCACTCCATCTCTGTTATTTAAGGTTTACGCATCTGACTCTCTGTCTATATCTTTCTAGGGTTTTCTAGGTAGGGTTTAGGGTTAGGGAGTTTCTAGAGATAATATGGTTCTAGAGTTTTGGGTTTAGTTTTATATCTTTAGTCTTTCTACGTGTTTTTTTTTCAGCATTTGTAGTTTTGGAGCTTCCTTACTCTTTGATTTGTAATTCAATTTCAACAATATCGTCCCAATCGTGCCCGCACTCTTCAGAACCCAGAGCAAAGAGGGAAAGGGACCCCAAGAGCTGCAGGGATGGTACAAAAAAACTGAGAAGGATCACTCCACAACGAATTCATATTACCACCGACAGTGCTGCTGGTTTGGATGTAAGGGTAAAATTCCCTAATTTGGTATTTTTTTAATTTTTAAATCTTCAATAACATGAAATATGCAAGAGCGACCGACCTTGTCTTTACATCCAATCACATAGATTTCATTTTTTGAAGATTTGCATCCAGTCAAGACCTGTTAGGAGGAATGCAAGAAGAGCAAGGGATTGGATATTAGCTAGAGCAAAGCCAAATGCAGCTACAAAGAGGATTACAGTAGCAATAGATGTTCTTTCAAATGCCATGCACTGCAAGATGCCTACCCAAGAAGCTAGCACTGATAATCCAATTTTCTATACACCGTAGGATAGGGTTTGACCTCCAAACTGTACCAAAGTCTATTTAAATTATAGAAAATGGAGCAAATTGTAGATCTTCTCGCAATCTTTCTGAAAAGTGGTAGAACACTGAAACGGAGTTACGAATCATGATCTATACCCGTTTGCATTACATACATTTAGAGCACAACACAGAGGAAACCGACCCCAGTGCGGATGCATTGAGACAGAGTGTGGACGCACTCAGCCCGTGCTGCCGACACACAGTTCGTATTTTTACCATATCTTGGTCATACAAATTATGATTTAGGTGAATCAAAGCTTAGAAGAACTACGACCAAAAGATCTACAACATTCATGAAGGAAACAAATCCAAATTTAGAATGTAGAATTTTGTGAAGCCGCACCAATGGCCGCACCAGCCTGAAAAACTGCTAAATATGGAAAGTTAGTGGGCTGACTGGGCGCCAAAATTGGAATAACTTGGTCTACAAGTTCAGAATCACAGAATTAGAAATATGGAAGTTAGTAGGCTTAGTGGGTGCTGAAAATATAACAACTTGATCCCTAAGTTCAGAAAATGACTATGTTAGTGGGCGCCGAAAATAAAACGACTTGATCTGCAAGTTTAGAAAATGCTATATAAGGTTCAGGAGGCCACAGGAGAAAGGATCACTGCTAATCACTGCTCATCATTGCTCAATTGAAGTCATTCTGCTCGACTTTTCGGCGGTGATCAAAGTTGCGATAAATTTCAAAGGAAGAGAAGGAAGAAGTTGAGATTTTGCTTGAGCGAGAAGGGAAGAACTTGGGCAGGGACTAGGAGATTGGTTGTATTCTTTTCTCTTACGTATTTTCTCTGTTTTTACCATGTTTATGTTGTATTTTCTTGTGGATGTTAAAGCATCCATGAGAGGCTAGTCTTCCTCTCTAGGGGCTTAGGTCTTTTAGCATGAACTTGTCTAATTTTTTATCTTACTCGGATCTTAGTTTTTATTATTATTGTTTGATTTGATGTTAATTTCTGAGATTTATTCTTTGTGATGATGCATGATTAGTACCTAAATTGTAGTATCCCGCTTAGGTCTAATAGACTTGAAGTAGATTAGGAACATATATGATGGTATCAAATTATGATCACAAATACCTTAGGATTTGGATTAGAATTGACAATTTAAAATCTAAACCGGAACTACAGTAATTATGGTTAGGGTTTGACGAATGACTTAATCGTGAAGTCGAATCCCTAATTAGGACCTCTTCAATTGAATTGAATATGGGTACAAAGGACTTAATTGTGAAGTACTGATATCTAATGATAGGATAGGCTAACGAGAATTCATGGTCTAGATAGCTAGGGTGAAGGACTTAATCGTAAAATCCGAACTATTTAGGCACGTTATTAATTCACGAAAGTGATCCTTTTTAACATCTTAGGTTAGAAACCTCATCATATCAAATATGAATTTAAATAAATCGAGTAGATAGAATTAGCAACGAATTGTAGATCGAATACCCCTGGACTTCTCCAACTTGAATCACACCCGAATTTTAATTACTTAGTTATGAGCCTTTAATTTTCATTAAAAACGAAATCACACAAAACCACCCTTTTTTACTTTTATTGTTTAGTTTTAAAAGTAGTTTACTTTAGTAAAAATTAGTATTTCCCTACCTCCTTTCGGATCGACATCTAAATACTACAATCGATAGATTGTGCGCTTCCAACTAACCTATTCATTGTGTACGAAGGTTTAAAAATTTTAAAAGTTAAAAGTGTATCGAAATATTCTATACCTAAAATACACAACAAGCACCTTGAACTGCAAGTCAGGTAAGGCATCTGACTGAATAAATTTGTGTTTTTTAATAAGCAGTTATCTGTACACGATAGTGATACATTCATCTATACATGATAGGGGCCTGCTGATGTGATTAATGAGATGGCCAATAAGATGACTAATGAATTGGTTCTACCAAGACGGCCAATACCTGTAGGAGCAATTCGGGGTCGGGTCCCGCTTGTAGATCACGAGGCATTGGACGAACTAGGCCTAGAATTCCAACTAATGCATGAAAGATATCTTGCGACGTCACTATCTGAAGGAGGAGGCTTCTGCTGCTATATTGGACCGGGAGTGTTTCGGGATGAGGGCTTTTATGTGCAGTGGGTTTAACATATCTCCGTGATCTTATGACTTATAATGAGATCGATGTCTCCATTATTCTAGTCTGGATAATGTGAGTATATATTAATATAAACAAATATATTATTTTACAATTAACTCTATTTTATTCTGACACTGACTATTTTCAGGTATTGCATGAAGCTAATTACTGAATTAGGTGCCCAAAATATTGTTGACATTGGTTTCTTGGACCCCAGTCCGCTCAGCGCCGCATACCATGATAATGAACAATCTCTTTCGTACTTGGCCGATACCTTGTTAAAGTTTCAAGATAAGAGACTTGTATTCTTACCATGCCACAAAGCTAGGTAAGCTGCCAATTCTACTCATGTTTATTGTCTATTTTTAACAAGTTTGTATTGATTTATTATTTTATTACTTATATTGTAGAGCACGTTGGAGGCTTCTCTTATTATTCCAAGACAAAATGTTGCCTAATTGCTGGACTCGGTGCCAAATAATGACAATAACTTATATATTGTTCCTTTATTACGGAAGTAAGCAAAATACATACAATTTAAAATGCAAAAATATACTCAATTGGCCTACTTCTAGGTACCATATACTGACCTTTAATAATTCTAGGGCTTATAAGTCATACATACACCAGGGAGGTCGGCACACGCCGGAGAAAAGAGCACTGGAGGTCAAAATATTACAGGTAAGAAATATTTTAATTGAGTATTTCATTGCGACTTATTTCAAGTTCCAATTGCACTACTAATTAGATTTTGTTTTAAATAATACACATTTGATCAGAGCGAGCAAAGCAATTCATGGGAGTCCGGATTTTATGTAATGAAGAACATGGAGATGCTCATAAAAAATTATGCACGTTCTTTTTCGAAGGTTTGTCAATCACTTGTTTCTATCATGCTTTCAGATTAAGTTCTTATATATGTTATTCATATGTTTTGATTTATTCATACAATGCGTCTATCTAGAATGCCGTACAAAGAAAACACATTACATGACATCCGTATCCAATAGTGTAAGTTCTTGGAATTAGTTTAATTACTGTGCAAGTACTTGTCTGTGGTGTAAAACAGTTATTGTTTTCTGATTTTTGCGGTCAGACACTGGTGTTGGTTTTAATAATGTGGTTTAAAACAGTTGTTAGTTTTATGGTACAATGAAATATTTCTCTATATATTGTTGTATGTGTGATATTGCGAACTGGTTGGTTTATAATTGTTGTCTACTTTATATATTGCTTGTTGCATGGATTAATATATATGTTATATAACTTGTATATGTATATGTTGTTGATGCCTATATTAATTGTTGGTTAAAATATGGGTATATAATGCATTCATGTTTATTGTTGCTTTTGCTCTACATCACAATTGGCTCAAAAATTAATGACCGATGGCAAACTAGGACCTGCCAACGCCAACTGAAACAAAACAGATGGTGTAAGACACTTTTGCAATCGGCTATTAAAATCCAACAGACAACGTTAATAACATTTGCCATCGGTTGCAAAAAAACATATGGCGTTGGGTACTAACACCGTCTGTTTAATCATTCGCTGCAGATGGCATATCGATTAACGTCACCTGTTGTGAGCCGATGGCATTTGTGTATATCTTTCCTATTGGGGCGACAGTCATCGGTGCGGAATCCAATTGCGGATAGCGATTTCGCCTGACGGCGAAGTATTTTTTGTAGTAGTGTGTCTTTCTTGATCAATAATTACTGAATGACTAGATTTTAGATATATAGGGAAGTTGAGTAATCAAAAACAGATAAATTGAAATTCAGGGATAAAAACAAATTTGTGTACAAGTTCAAGCGCGCCAGTTTCTCATTCTCAACTGTTCTTAGAAAATATCTACAAAGGATTTATGTTTTCTAGCCAATTGTACGTCACGGCACAACACAATATGTGTGTCAGTCACGTGTCGTGTGTGACTCATTATCAATACTATTAGAAGTTGATTGAATGGTAAAACTTGAATAAACTAACATAAATTACGAAAAAATAATTAAATGTTATTAAATGTGACAAACGTAACCAGTCACGTTTGGACACAATATGTTATCTTACGGTGTGACCATTTCTTCATATTTAGAACTTAATCACAACGCGACACGACCCGTGACCCAAATCTTCACAAAACTAGTCACATCCCGAATTTACAACTTAGATTCTTACTGTGTGCCAACTCTCCTGTTACATTGATTATTCTGATTTTGCCATAATATTTTCAAATTTCATGTGAATGTAACTCTGCAGTCCTACATGAAACAGATTGACAATTAACATAATAGCAGGTTATAAAGAAGTTCTGTGGCGTCGTCGAAGAACAGCACGTGGGTAGCGCAGTGCATAGCATGTGTACCTTCCCAAGATTGTTTATAGCTCTGTCCATGTGAGATTCCGTGTTGAAACTGAGAAAAAATTTAATTATTCAGTTCTCTTATTACATAATTTGGATTTTCAATTTATTTTTATAAAGATAATTATTTTATTTGTAAACATAACTATATTAAATTTTATTAAATCAATATGATTATACTGATTTACATTATTATATTTTATATAATTTTTTATTGACTAATTTATGATAAAACTGTATATTATAATTTTTTTATAGTTTACCAATTAGGAAATTTAGACAAAATTAATTTATATAACATTATATATCATTTATTTTAATTAATTAATTATATTTTCAAAATCACATAAATGTGATAAAAATTATATTTTTATATATTTAGAGAGATCATGTACATTATGTATTTAATATATAAATTTAAATTATATATGATATCAATTTATTCGTTAATTATCGTTATTCGTTCAGTTAACTATTAAGATTAGAGTATGAATAAGACTAATATTATTGGTTCCCATTGACAACCCTAGCAGCACCAGCATGATGCGTAAAATATTTGTGCACGTTTAAACTTGTGGCATCTCCATCAAGTGATTTGGCATTTAACTCACAAAACACGTTTTCCCCACTCTTCGCTCACCAACCATCTTACGTATACGTATTATTGTACGACTGTATATGTTGAAATTTGCATATAAATATCACCTTTGCACAGACACACATGCATTGCAACTAAAGTAAGAAGAACAATAAAAAGAAGAGGAGTCTCATAGCAATGGACGTAGAAAAAGTTCTTTACATGGTTGGCGGCAGTGGTGAAACAAGTTATGCTGCCAATAGCAAGTTACAGGTAGGAGTTCTTTTTTGCAACTGCACTTTTCCCTACATCTCCAAAAACCATATACTGGGCTAGTCTGTAATGACAAAAAGAGAGAAAAAAAAAAACAATTTTTGTGGCCAATAATATGTACATTTTCTAATTAACAATAGGATTAACATTCTTTCATGCTGTTACTGTTTATGGATATATCACGTATATAACATGTGTTTTTAAAATATCAGGAGAAGGCTATACTAACGATCAGGCCTATGCTCGAGGAAGCCATCGGAGAAATATACAGAAATCTTCTTCCTGAGAAGATGGTGGTGGCTGATCTAGGCTGCTCTTCTGGCCCAAACACACTTGTCGTTTTGTCTGAAGTTATAAAAATCATCAGCAATCAATGTCTTACAGCCGGACAGCAGCCGCCAGAGATGCTATTCTTCTTAAATGACCTTCCCAATAACGATTTCAACAACATCTTTCAGTCCCTCGACGATGTTGATCAGAGTGCAAGGGTAAAGAAAGGTTCCATTAGTATTCCCCATTTTGTTGCGGGCTTGCCTGGAACTTTCTACGGACGGCTTTTTCCTCGCCAGAGTGTTCAGTTTTTCCATTCCTCATATTCGCTCATGTGGATTTCTCAGGTACTTTTGTGAATAGTACTTTGAAGCGCGATACTAGGAACAAGATAATTAGGTATAACATTTCAGATAATTTTAGTACAGTACATCTAATTTATGGTGCATCCAAATCTTATGGTACATAACTATGCGTATTTAAATATGTGTTATAGATTATTTACATAGAAAATGTATTAAATTTGAATATAGACAATTAAATTATTATACAATTGAATGATATAAATAACTGACTGAAGAAGTCATATAATTTGACTAAAGTCTTTTCATCGTCATGCATACTAATAAGCTCTATGGTATTAAAGCGATTGATCTTAATTATCTCAACTAACAACTTCATATGTATATAAAATATATAGGTACCTAAAGACATAGGTGACAAAAGAAATGGTTTGCCTCTAAACAAAGGAAACATATACATTGGAAAAACCAGTCCACCTCTTGTGGTGAAACTATATCAGGAACAGTTCCATAGGGACTTCTCGCATTTTCTCAAGCTCCGCTTTGATGAGCTAGGACCTTGTGGTCAGATGGTATTATCATTTTTGGGAAGGAATAAAAAGGACATATTGGATGGAGAGCTGAGCACAATCTGGGGATCAGTTGCTGAGTCACTGGATTCAATGGTCCGAGAGGTATTAGCAAAAATCCTGTAGTGCAATTAATTTTTTCAAGTTGTCGATGAAACTTCTATGCAAATCCCAAAATTTCCAGCCCACCTCTTGGGGTGAAACTTCTATTCAACAATTGTTCTAGCTTGTTATAGATAAATTAGACTTGTTTCAGAATTGAACTTGTTCTAGAATCTTGAAATTTGAAATATTAATGAGAATAAAATTATATAATCTTATGGCACCCAAATTTATTTTATAGTGGAACACAATGTAAGAGTTCTACCTATGGTTGCATATAAACATAATTGTTTCAATCTCAAGGGGCCTTCCATTATTACTTCCTACCTGAGATTAATTGCTTTAGATGAGAATGCAACGATTACACATAGCATTTAACTCAGATACTATAACTCTTACGGCCAGTGCAAAGATCAAGGGGCTAGATAGCGCAAGATGCATACAACTCATTAATTATTTCTGTCATACATAAAATTAAAGATCTCTAACTTTGGTATTTCATTGTGTATTTCTTTACATTTGAAGGGAATTGTGGAAGAAGAAAAGTTGGACACCTTCAATCTACCTTTCTATGCGCCTTCTGCCGAAGAAGTGGAGGCAATCGTAAACTTACAAGGACTCTTTGATATTATCCACTTCCAAACATTTGAGTCGAACCTTGACCCATTTAACAATTTGGGTGATAATGTGGTGGTTGACAATGTTCAAAGCGGTGCAAATTGCGCAAAGGTCATAAGGTCTGTTTTAGAGCCGATGATTGCAAGCCATTTTGGTAGCTCTATAGTCGATGACTTGTTCTCAAGATTTGCCACTCATGTTGCGAAGCACCTCCTCAAGGAGAAGCTAAAGCTTCCTGTTTTAGCTCTCTTACTGAAGAAAAAAGAATAGACATAAATCCAATAAAAATAATTTCTTTCTGAGTATTAATCCTTGTTAAAATAAAGTCTGAAGTAAATGCTCCTTACTTATTTTGAATGATATCTATAAAATTTGATGTCAAGAATTGTGTGGCATATCACCTACTTCAAAAGGTTATTTTGAAAAATCTAGTTTGTTAAAATCAGTTTGTGTAATTTACATTTAGTCTTGAACTATTTAATATGTAACTTGAATGAGAGTACTGATTGTACTTAGTTTGAATATAAAAATATTCGAATTTGGCATGGTGCACAAAATTTTAGACTACTTTGCTCCAAGAAAGGAGAGGGGAGAGAGGGAAGAGGATGGAATGAAAGGAAAATGGTGTTAATTTTTGTGTTTTGTTTTTCCTTCTCTCTCGTCCGCTTTTCTCGACTCTCTTCCAAAATTTTATTTATTGGAGCAAGTAAACTTATTTCAATAATCCGGTCACCCCTCCTCTCCCCTCTCCTCCCCTCACTTATTCTTCTTTTTTTTCATTTGTGAAGCACATTCTTTGAAATTTGTGAATGGCTCATTGAGTTGTTCATTTGTTTGCACAGTCTAGAACCGAAAGAAAATGATCATGCCACAAAGAAACAGATGGTCTTTGGTGCATTTTTCATTGAATAAGTTCACAAGGTAGAAACAAGAACCTAGCCTATATCTGTACTAAAATAAAAAGATACCGTTAATTATTTAAATATTTAAGAAATTTCAACTGAAATGTGCTATACACATTGAACTTTCGTATTTAGAATATGTGACATAACTCTCAAGTCAATACAAATTACTCCTAAAATATGTGACATTACTCTCAAGTCAATATAAATTACCCGATTATTATGTAATGCTCGTGTATGTTGACCAACAATATCGATCTAATTATTTGAAGAGAAATTGTGGGAAATTTTGATCTACTAACAATAATGTGAGGAATCTTTTATGGTGGACACTTATAGTGCCAATTATATGTTAATTTGTTTGGTGAATTTTGGTGTATGTGAAAGGGAGACAAAAATATATTGTCCTTGAATTTTGTTTGTATTATTGGTTTGTTGGTTATATGTCAAATTACATGTCACCTCTATTTATGATACTTCTAAGAATATTTTAGACCCATGACATGCATCTCATATAAAATATCATGATATTTCTAAATCCTATTTTTTTATCATGTTTCCTAGATATTTTACAAGAACACTTTAAACATGCATATTTTGTAGCTTTCCAGAATACATATTCTAAAATTAAACTATATATTCAACAAAACAAAAAAAAGTTAAGGTCATAATTCATTCAACATAATTAATAGTACCGTTCAAACACAGTCATATTATACAATCCACCATCAAACTTAAGAATTAAACTACAAAAGACTGGCACTTTTCGCGAGGATAAAAAATGACTTTTCGCGACGGAGCACCGTCATAAACGTGCTTTTTCTATCACGGTACTTTTCGCGACGGAGTCCCGTCGCGAAAAGTGCCTACTTTGTTTCCTGTGACCGCACCAGGTCTTGTATTTTCTAATCCCTGATCCCATTACCATACAAGACAAACATTAATCAATATAATTTCTCTCTCCTTTCTTCTCTCTCATCTCTCTTGTTTCCTGTGACTGTAACTCTGCAGTTCTAAGTGAAACAGATTGAAGATTAACAAAATTGGGGGTTATTTTCCATCTATGTATTAGAGACGAAAATACATAATTATCAAATTTTTGAAGGGTAGATACTAAATTATGTCAATATATACTTTTGATCTTACTTTAAACTCATAAAACGAAATATATCAGCAAACCTTACTACGTATATGAGGTGCGAATATAAGCTTCATAATTAAGTTCATTTTCTTATATCTATTTTTTCGTCATACAACTCATGATTAATGACAATAAACACTAGTTGCATGCATGGTGAGTTGGTGACTTGTTTGTCAATTTTTTCAGTATGATATGTAATCTTTCAAAGGGCCAACACCCAAAATGACAAAAAAATTTAAAACCCAAAGACGGATTTAGGCACATCTAGAATGAAAATTTAGCCCAACATCAACATCGCTTATATATTCAATTACAGGGTTTAACCTATCATTTATTTATGGGCTTATTTGTAACTTCAACTTCAAATTCTCTAATGTATGTGCTAATGTATGTGCTCTGACAGTCGAAAATATATTGGAAAGGCCGAAGCAATGGAACCGGGCTTGAATTTCTACACAAAAAAAAAATGAGGACAAGTGGAACCGGGTTTGGGCTTTTCTGGGCTCTGTCCAGTAAAGGAATAACGGATATTTTAATTCTCTAATGTGAAACTGAAACCCTGAAATGGATGCCTCAGAATCATCAGATGAGGCTCTATTTAATCAAAGTGTTTGCTGAACTTCAGACTAAAGAGGCTGCTGATACGCCTACGGTCACGATCCCTTCCATTGCAACCCTGCCCCGGAACTAGGTCCAATGTTTGGTTACAAGATAAGGAGGTGGTTAAACGAGTAAGGAATGGAGGTCCATGGGTCTATAGATAGGACTTATTGGCAACTACACTAAACCAATTGGCTACCAGATGTCAAACCGGTAAACAGATTCATAAATGCGTAAATGGTAAGCACTTTTTTACGATTAAAATGCTTCTCGTTCTTGATCGCCCCATCAAGGACAAAATCCGTATGAAACACCTCTCCCTTGGTGATGTAATTAAAGTTACTGGTTATTTTGCGGGGGTTGGAACATAAAGTTACTGGTTGCATGAACATGGCAAGACTGGCACGAATTAAAAATGATCTTAGCTGCACAAATTAGGCCGGAATTAATTAGCAAACATTGACATGACTACCATGGGTTGGCAGCCCTTCCCTACTTCTAGGTACCATATACTGACTTCTAATAATTCTAGAGCTTATAAGTCATACATACACCAGGGAGGTCGGCACATGCCGGGGAAAAGAGAACTAGAGGCCAGAATGTTTCAGGTAAGAAATATTTTAATCGAGTATTTCATTGCGACTTATTTCAAGCTGCAATTGCACTACTAATTAGATTCTGTTTTAAATAATACACAATAGATCAGAGCCTCATGCAAAGCAATTCATGCGAGTCCGGGTTTTATGTAATGAAGAACATAAAGATGCTCATAAAAAATTATGCACGTTCTTTTCCAAAAGTTTGTCAATCACTTGTTTCTATCATGCTTTCAGACTAAGTTCTTATATATGTTATTCATATGTTTTGATTTATTCGTGCAGTGTCGTCTATCTAGAATGCCGTACAAAGAAAACAAATTATATGACATCCGTATCCAATGGTGTGAGTTCTTGTTGGAATTAGTTTAATTACTGTGCAAGTACTTGTTTGTGGTGTAAAACAATTCTTGTTTTCTGGTTTTTGCAGTCAGACACTTTGGTGTTGGTTTTAATAATGTGGTTTAAAACAGTTGTTAGTTTTATGGTACAATGAAATATTGCTCTATATATTGTTGTATGTGTGATATTGCTAGCTTGTTGGTTTATAATTGTTGTCTACTTTATATATTGCTTGTTGCATGGATTAATATATATGTTGGATAACTTGTATATGTATATGTTGTTGATGCCTATATTAATTGTTGGTTAAAATATGGGTATATAATGCATGCATGTTTATTGTTGATTTGCTGGGTTTTAAAAATGACTAACAAATATATGATGGAGGCTAGCCTCTAATTAATACAAGAATTAATAATAAAACATAATAATTATGTATACATCACAATCGGCTCAAAAAGTATTGACCGATGGCAAACTAGGACCTGCCAATGCCGACTGAAACAAAACAGATGGTGTAAGACACTTCTGCAATCGGCTATTAAAATCCAACAGACAGCGTTAATTACATTTTCCTTTGTCGTCGGTTGCAAAAAGAAACATATGATGTTGGGTACTAACACCGTCTATTCAATCATGCACTGCAGATGGCATATCGATTAACGTCATATGTTTTGAGCCGATGGCATTTGTGTATACTTTTTCTATTGGAGCTATAGCCATCGGTGCGGAATCCGATTGCGGATGGCGGTTTCGCCTGACAACGAAGTATTTTTTTGTAATAGTGTGTCTTTCTTGATCAATAATTACTGAATGACTAGATTTTAGATATATAGGAAAGGTGAGTAATCAGAAATAAATAAATTGAAATTCAGGGATAAAAACAAATTTTTGTACAAGTTCAAGCGCGCCAGTTTCTCATCCTCAACACAATATGTGTGTCTGTCACGTATCGTGTGTGACTCGCGTGTATAATGTTGTGATCATTCATGTGACTTGACCTTCAAAGTGGCATGGCACGAACAACAGACGAACTGGTTTGGTAAGGACACAACACGAGTCATGGTCATGCGAGTCACGCGTTATCAATACTGTTAGAAGTTAATTGAATGGTGAAATTTGAATAAACTAACTGAAATTATGAAAAAATAATTAAATGTTATTAAATGTGACAAACGTAACCTGTCACGTTTGGACACAATATGTATTCTTACGGTGTGACCGTTTCTCCATATTTACAACTTGATCACAACGCGACACAACCCGTGGCTCAAATCATCACAAGACTAGTCACATTCCGAATTTACAACTTAAATTCTTACTGTGGGCTAACTCTCCTGTTACATTGATTATTCTGATTTTGCCATAATATTTTCAAATTTTTCATGTGAATGTAACTCTGCAGTCCTACATGAAACAGATTGACAATTAACATAATAGCAGGTTATAAAGTTCTGTAGCGTCGTCGAAGAACAGCACGTGGGTAGCGCAGTGCATAGCATGTGTACCTTCCCAAGATTGTTTATAGCTCTGTCCATGTGAGATTCCGTGTTGAAACTGAGAACAAAAATTAATTATTCAGTTCTCTTATTACATAATTTAGATTTTCAATTTATTTTTATAAAGATAATTATTTTATTTGTAAACATAACTATATTAAATTTTATTAAATCAATATGATTATACTGATTTACATTATTATATTTTACATAATTTTTTATTGACTAATTTATGATAAAACTGTATATTAGAATTTTTTATAGTTTACCAATTAGGAATTTTAGACAAATTAATTTATATAACATTATATATCATTTTATTTAATTAGTTAATTATATTTTTAAAATCACATAAAAAATATAAATGTGATAAAAATTATAATTTTATATATTTAGAGATATCAGGTACATGATGTATTTAATATATAAATTTAAATTATATATGATATCAATTTATTCGTTAATTATCGTTATTCGTTCCGTTAACTATTAAGATTAGAGTATGAATAAGACTAATTATATGTGGATATGGATGTCTCCATCCGACCCGTACGTACTAACCGTTCCCATTGACACCCCTAGCAGCACCAGCATGATGCGTAAAATATTTGTGCACGTTTAAACCAAGAGCATTTTTGAATGTCATTGCATCCATTTAGTCTTGTGCCATCTCCATCAAGTGATTTGGCATTTAACTCACAATACTCGTTTTCCCCACTCTTCGCTTCACCAACCATCTTATTGTACGACAATACATGCATTGCAACTAAAGTATGCAGAACAATAAAAAGAAGAGGAATCTCATAGCAATGGACGTAGAAAAGGTTCTTTACATGGTTGGCGGCAGTGGTCAACAAGTTATGCTGCCAATAGCAAGTTAGGAACAATGTTATAGGAATCTTTTATGGTGGGTATAATTCTAATTATGTTATCTTGTTTGGTGGATATTGTTCAATTTTGTTTAGTGTATGTGAATGTGAGACACAAAATTGTTCTTAAATTTTGTTTAATTTCTTATTAGTTTGTTGGTACATTTCAAATTACATGTTATTAATATCTCTATTATGCTACTTCTAAGAACATTATAAACCCATATATAACATGTACCTCATAAAAAATATTGAGATATTTCTACTTCATATCATTATCCTTTTCTCTAAATATCTTTCAAAAATACTGTAGATCGACTTACATAATTTTTAGCATTGTAGAAACACACATTTCTTGACCTCTTGAAGATATTTTCTTAAAATATTCTCAAAAAAATATATCTCTAACATAAAAAAATTAAATTTTTTCATTTAACATAATTCATAATTAATACCGTTCGAATAATTGAGTAATATTATATAAACCACCATCAAACTTTACAATTCAAATAAATTTCATGTGAATACCCCAGACCATATTTGACCGCACCGGGTCTTACATTTTTTAATGCTGATCCCAGAACCAAACAAGACACCAAATCACTTATTTATTCTCAAGATTACATGGAAACAATATCCGTTATAATTATTGCTTAAGCTACAACGGGAAACTATGAATTCGATATTAAATAATGAGTGAGGCTACGGTGCTATGCATAGCACGGATGGGGTCAGTGTTACTGCTCAAAATTTGACTTTTCAAAATTCTAACGGTCGATCTGAACCGTTCAACATGATTATAAAATGAATATGTACTTGCAAATCAAATTTTACATTTTTTTGAATTTTTTTACTATTTTTTCGAAAATCACTTGATCTGAGCATTCTGGACCATCCAAAAACAGTCTATCTAAAAAAATAGTAAAAAAATTCGAAAAAATGTAAAATTTAGTTTGCAAGTACATATTCATTTTATAATCATGTTGAACGGTTCGGATTGACCGTTAAGATTTTGAAAAGTCAAATTTTAAGCCGTAGCACAGACCCCATCCGTGCTATGCATAGCACCGTAGCCTCACTCTTAAATAATTATTCAGAGTACCCATGTTATTTTATTTAATTATATTCTACTGATTACCTTATCGGATGTACTTCTCACTACTACAAAAAAACACATTTACTATCACTCATTTACCATCTAGTGTCTTTCCGCACGGATAGTGTATGTAACCAGGGGTAGCGCTGTAATTAATTCAAACTTTTTACCGACTTTTCGGTCTAACCAACCGATGGCGTTGAGTGACTCTTCGATATCGGTTTGTCTCAACGGACGATGGCATTGAGGGGGTGACTTTTACCATCTATTTGTTATATGAGCCGTTTATGTTAGTACAAAACAATAACAACTTGTTACCATATTGAACCGATGACATATATTCTCAGGGGCAACGCTGTAAATAATTGGAACCACATTTTTAGATACACCATCTGCTCCATATATTGGATCGATGGTGGTGATGTTATATATATATAGAGAGAGAGAGAGAGTTGGGCTATATATGGTACATTGCAATGTATAGACCCTATTGTACATTGGATTGTAAATCATTGGTATTGACTTCAAAACAACTGATCCAAACCGTTCAATTTGATATCCATACAAAAATGTGCTACGAGACCAAATTTTACATTTTTTGGAAATTGTTTGCTATTTTTTTAGAATTTTTGAAAATCGCAGTTTTTGTATGGTTCAAAAATTTCTGAAACACAACAATTTTCAAAAAGTCTAAAAAATAGTAAAATTTCAAAAAAAATATAAAACTTGGTCTCTTAGTACATTTTTATATGCAGAACATGTTGAGCCCTTTAGATCGACTATTTGAACTTCGAATATAGCAGTTTGCAGTCCAATGTACAAGATGGCATGTACATTACAATGCACCATAGCCCAAGTCATATATATATATATATATATATATATATATATATATATATATATATATATATATATATATATATATATATATATAGAGTAGAACTAGGGTGCTCTCGAATTCACCAAGCCCTTGGTGAACTCAAGTCCAAAACTCATCGGATCTGCTTCAAACGACGAATCCGACCGTTGAAACCCGTCTACCTTACAAGTGATGCGTCTACATGCAAAAATTTTAAAATTTGAAATTAATTTTGCATAGAGTCAAGTGGTCAAAAAACATCAAAAAATGAATGCATTAAAATTAATTTATTAACCTTTTAATTTTGACCACTTTACTCTATGCAAAATTAATTTCAAAATTTAAAATTTTTGCATGTAGACGCATCACTCGTAAGGTAGACGGGTTTCAACAGTCGGATTCGTCGTTTGAAGCCGATCCGATGAGTTTTGGACTTGAGTTCACCAAGGGCTTGGTGAACTCGAGAGCACCCTAGTTCTACTCTATATATATATATAGAATCTGACTAATATGCTACGTGTATATAAGGGCCCCCCGTGCTACGGCTCACTTTTTGAGTTTTCAAAATTCTAACGGTCCGAACCGTTCAACATGATCTCCATACGAATATGTACTTGCAAACCAAATTTTACATTTTTTAGAATTTTTTTACTATTTTTTAGATAGGTAGAAAAACACTTGATCTGAATGGTACATAATTTTCAGATGAGTGATTTTCTACCTATCTAAAAAAATAGTAAAAAAATTCAAAAGAATGTAAAATTTGGTTTGCAAGTACATATTCATATGGAGATCATGTTGAATGGTTCGGATCGACCGTTAGGATTTTGAAAACTGAAATATTGAGCCACAGCATGGAGGCCCTCTATTCTATACATAATGTTCGTTGTGTTTGGTAAGAACAAAGTTTCAGTACAGACGAATATGTACCTTTTAAACCTTATTCAACTCTCGACTAAGATTGCAAGTGCACAATCCCGTCGTGTAGTCTAATCAGGTATCGATCCACAGGGACGACTCAAATTCTGAATTTCTACTCTACTTAGTTAGGTACTAGAAGTTTGAAGGTTGTGTGTTTGTCTATTCCTAGGTTTTGTAACAAATGTAATGAACAAGTGTAATGAACAAATGTAATGACAGAAAGTAAAATCAATTAAATGTTTTGTATTGGACTAATGTGTAAAAAGGCGTTTCAAGGGTTTCAGATTTCATCTTCAACTTTGCTGCTCTGAACCTGCCACGCGACTCGCATACTCTCGTATGCAACCATTGTGACGCGACCCGCGTGCTCTCGCACGCGACTCACAAACTCTCGTTTTTGCGACCCTTGTGATGCGACCCGCGTGCTCTCGCACGCGACCCGCATGGCCCCTTGAGCTGAGTCTACACATGTCTGTTTCTGGTTGTTTAAGTCGTGTAAGGCTCGATTGACCGTACCTAATGTCACTAAACCTCAACTCTCGTGTGTTGGCTTAACAGACCTGGTACGGAAATGCAATTTCACATTCCTAGGTTTGATCAAACCTAAGTTCTCAGTTCTGTTTACTAAAGGTATCCACAAGTGGAAATTTCACCTCTCGGCTACTATTGACCTCACCTTTCAGATCTTAGACCTACCTCAAATACTTAACCTAATTTGCAAGAAAGATCAAGGCCAAATTACAAGAAGAAATACCATTGGCATTCAACAGTAGACAATCAAGAATCAATCAAGCAATTTAGATCAAGCAATCACAATAATACAAGAATCAAAGAAACACGAAATAACATTCAGAATCAATCAATGTGCATAATCAAACAAAGTTTAAGACTACATCCAAACCCCTGAAACTACAAATCTACTCAGACATGATCAAAAACAAAGTAAAAGAGAGAAAGAGGATGCAAATCATGATGAAAGATTGAAGAGGATCGAAGCTTCTGGCCGAATCTTCTACTCCAAGTCGAATCCTTCTCGGCTCCAGATCGGCTCCAGATCGCCTCTCTGTCGCGCGCCAAGCTCCCTCTTCAAAATCCCGATCAGATCTATTTTTGTGAAATTTTCTGGCCCCCCTTCTTGCGCCAGGCCCTCTGCTTATATAGGCTTCTTAACGGGCTTCAATTGGGCCTTGGCGCAATTAAATCGGCGCGACCCGCATCAGATGGGATGCAACCCGCGTCAGGTTGAACCTGGTGTGAGCATTGAGGGTCGCTTCTGAGGTCGCGTCTGAGCTGTGATGCGACCCGTGTCAGGTGGGACGCGACTCGCATGGGGATGTCAGAACTCTGCTTGTTTTCGCCTATTTCCTGCAAAGTCAACCACAAAATGCAGCAGTACCATATTCTATTGATATTCAATGTAAACAATGCAATTTAGTGGTTAAAAACATGATGTCTGATCTGAAAATAGGTCGAAACAATAGATATAATAAAGAGACATCAAATTCCCCCAAGCTTATCTTTTGCTTGTCCTCAAGCAAATCTGTACTTTCATACCGGGTTTGGATTCTAAATGCAAGTTAGATGTCTAAAATGTGAAAACCTACATGATTGCTTCAAATAAAGAAACTCAAGAATCTTTTGCTATGATTCGGACTTTCCTTGGTCAATTTTGATTCACCTCACTAATTGATTAACAAAACTTCAAACTCTAAATGTTTTAAAAGTTTGCAAAGTTGATTACTCGAATTTATCGATTTATCATTCTTTCACTAAACTATGCCTTCGTTTGTAGAGATTTTCCTTTTTGGGCTCCCCCAAGCTTGGATCAAGCTTAAGTCAGAAAGTTGCGGACTTCATGTGTTGATATGCACAAAAGGCGCCCTTTCAAGACTTATTGCCAGTACTCTTATTTTCTCCGTCTTTTTTTTTTTTTTTTTTTTTTTGCACATACCATGAATACACACATCCACTAGTGTTCATTCACACCAAGGGATATCCCAACCTTTCTTTATTTTAAATCCCTATTTCCTTATTTGAAAGGCTCAGTTCGGTTTCTAAATGCTATCTCGACATTCAAGTTTTCATTTTTACAATTCTCAACACATTTGTTCCTAATCAATTTTGTTTGGTCAATTATGGGGTTAGTTCTAATTTCCCAAGGTCATCCCAATCATATATAAAAAATTTCAAACAGGTCCCTAATTGAAACAATCAAGCAAATTTTTCACCTAAAAATGCGAAGAAAAGTAAACATGACCTAAGTAAAATCAAAATAAATCCTAAAACACAAAAGTCTTCCCCCCAAGCTTAGCCTGAGCATTGTCCTCAATGCTTCAAGACTGAAAGATAAAGAAAAGTAAAAGCAAAGGGGAAAGAGAAAGCATACCCGCTCAGCCCTGCTGAGGATCACGATCGAAGCATCTCCAGGCCCGCATCTGCTCCTCGAGCGTGCCTACCCGTGTCTGGATATCATCGAGAGCATCACCCTGCTCGCGCCTCATGTCATAGAGAAAATCACCATGCTCGCGCCGCATGTCGTACACTAAGCTGTAGACATCATGAATGGAGGGATCGGGAATGAGAAGTGGATAGGAGGGGCGAGAATAAGAGGTGGATGGGCCAGCGGCAGACGAGGAAGGACCAGCTGCGAAGGAGGATGCGTGGAACTGCGTAGGTGGCATGGAAGCATCTGCCATGTGAACATCACCATAGGCAGGAGGCTGTGGCTGAAAAGGAGGCGGCGGTGGTGGTGCCTGCTCCGCTGGCTGTGGTGGAGGAAACAGCCAAGTGGTCTCGTCCTCGAAGGAGAGATGGAATGGACGAGGCAACTGGTGCTGGCTACCATCCTGCAGACGCCAAAAATATCGGTCACGGTGGCCTGCAGGACCTCGCTCGATCTTGATGAACGTCGCCTGCTGGAAGGCCTTGGCATCCATGATGATCGGGCCTCGAGAGAGAGTGAAGCCGGCGACTGATACGCCAAGCTTCTCAGCAATAAAAGTGACGTAGGCACCGATGTGAATCGAGCCCCTTGGCCTCCTATTCTTCTGGACATCCTCCCAGTGAGCAACCATATTGAGCATCAGATCGGGCCGCTCAAGATCCGCCTCAGGACGGAGCATGAAGTCCAGCAATGCGAGGTCCTCCTCATTGGCACGTGCAACTGTCTCGCCACGTGCAAAAATGGTATTCGCAAGGGTACGCTGGATGCAACGGAGAACAGGGTGAGGTATGGCAGTGCTCCTGAACGTTGCTTGTGGCGATCTCCTTACCCGTGATCAAACGCCAGAAGATGTCTCTGTCAAAGCCCTCGCGGTAGTGAATAGAGTCGGTCGTAGGGTTTGGTGCGAAGCCGAACCACTCGCGCAATGTTGCAATAGGAACTCGGCAAGGCTCGTTGCGCATTTGGAATCGAATGTACGGTTGTTCTTCTGCATCCCACTTGAGTTTGAGAGAGGAGAGGAACTCAAGTGTGAGCTCCACATAGCAATCGCACTGAATGCCCCAGAAAGTGGGAGTAAACTCGATCCTCTCTGTGAGGCGAACAAACTCCTCGTAAACTCCAAAGGCATGAAAGGTTTCGAAATGTACTCGGCGAGTATTGGCGAATGTGCGTCTCTGCAAATTCTCAAAACGGTTGAACATGCCGCGAGTGGGGATGGAGAAGTGTGGTGGTGGGTATGCTTCTGCCCTAGGGGTGTACTGAGCGGAAAGAGGGTTGGACTGGTCAGAGAAATACTCAATTTCCTGGGGTTCTTCCGGGGGTTTGACATGAGAGGCAGAATGAGAGGAGCGAGAAGAAGAAGAGTGAGAGGAATGAGAAGAATGAGTACCGTCATTGTGCGAGGCTGAAGCAGAAGAATGAGAAGAAGGAGTGGCTTGTCTCTGCTCGTGCCTGCGCTTAGATCGGATTTCTCGGTGAGGTTCCATGCTTCTGTCTCCTCTGGCTCAGTATGACGCGGGTCGCGTGGAGTTGGATGCGGCTCGCGTGAAGTATGACGCGGGTCACGTGGGTCAGGACGCGGGTAGCGTGGACCGGTCTGGTTAGGGTTTGAACCGGGAACTGGAGCGGGTTGCGTTGTTCAGGACATGGGTCGCACCAGACGAATAAAGGGCTGGTAGGGCTGCAAACCAACTGAGTAGAGAAGAGAAAACTTACCTGCGTCGTCGGTGGAGAAGAAGGAGGGAGGGTCGACGGAGCAAGAACGGTGAAGAGAACTCGTTTGCGCTTGCGTCGGTTGAGGAGAAAGAGAGGAAGAAGTGAGAGTGGAATTGGCTAGGAAGGAGAAGAGAAGAAGGAGGGACGCGGGTTAAAAGGGACCCCGCATCATTTCGACGCCCCCTTCAATGTTGTCTGTTTGAGGTGACGCGGGTCGCGTGGACTCTCACGCGGGTCGCGTCAGGGTTTTCTTTTTGGGATTTTGCAAATAAAAACAACTTAAAACAAAAATTTAAACTAATCTAAATGCAAAATTAAACTAATCTAAATGCAAGTAAACGAACTGGCTTGGGCTGACTCCCAAGGAGCGCTTGTTTTAGGTCTCAAGCTCGACCTTCCTTTCTCTAATCTTCGACTGGGGCGGGATCAGATAGATCCTGCTCGAAACGCTCATTGTGGGGGTGATCGGCAATGTAATGCTTGAGTCGCTGACCATTGACCTTGAAGGTTCCACATTCCTCATTCCAAATGTCAATTGCACCAAACGGGTACACCTTCTGCACGACAAAGGGACCGGACCACCTTGATTTCAACTTCCCAGGAAAGAGTCGCAATCTTGAGTTGAACAAAAGGACAGATCACCCTTTTGGAAGTCGCGAGTCGTGATGCGCTTGTCATGAAGCTGCTTGGTCTTCTCCTTGTAGATCCTCGCATTCTCGTAAGAGTGCAGTCGCATCTCTTCCAACTCATGCAGGTCGAGGATACGCTTTTCGCCAGCTGCTAGCATGTCCATGTTGACGGCTCGCGTGGCCCAGAACGCCTTGTGCTCGATTTCCACAGGTAAATGACACGGTTTCCCGTATACCAGTTTGAAAGGGCTCATCTCAATCGGCGTCTTGAAGGCGGTTCGGTAGGCCCAGAGTGCGTCACTCAACTTCAAAGACCAATCCGCTCTTGTCCTTGCCACAGTCTTCTCCAAGATAGATTTGATTTCCCTGTTTGAGATTTCAGCTTGGCCGTTGGATTGAGGATGGTAAGAAGTCATCACTTTGTGCGTCACCCCATGACGTCTCAGGAGATTGTTGAATTGGCGGTTTATGAAATGTTTCCCTCCATCACTGATGACAGCTCGTGGGACTCCAAAGCGAGGGAAGATGACGTCATTGAACAATCGTTTCACGGCACTCGAATCTGCCTTTCGACATGCCGCTGCTTCCACCCACTTAGACACATAGTCCACCGCAACTAGGATGTACTCATACCCGCATGAAGCTGGAAATGGTCCCATGAAATCGATTCCCCACACATCGAAGATCTCTACCTCAAGAATGGAGTGAAGAGGCATCTCGTTGCGTTTGGAAATGTTCCCAGTGCGTAATTGTCACAAGTTTCGACCAAGGTCTTTGTGTCTTTGAAAAGAGAAGGCCAAAAGAAGCCAGATTGCAAGACCTTGGCGGCTGACTTGGAGAAAGAAGCATGGCCTCCATAAGCAGATGAATGGCAATGCTCAAGGATGGATCGTGACTCCTCGTGTGGCACACAGCGTCTGAAGATGCCATCGACTCCTATCTTGAAAAGAAAAGGCTCGTCCCAAAAATAGTACTTTGCATCAGATTTGAGCTTCTTCTTTTGTTGGTAGGTCATGGTGCGAGGAAGAATCCCGGAAGCGATGAAGTTGGCAATGTCTGCATACCAAGGGTCTGATTGGTTGCTTACGCGGGTCGCATCGACGGCATGAAGTGCGGAAACAGAGAAGAGTTGTTCATCAGGGAATGAGTCATTGATTGGCAAATTGGAAGAGCCCTCATCCTCCAAACGAAGTCTAGATAGATGGTCAGCCACGGTGTTTTCGACTCCCTTCTTGTCCCTGATCTCAAGATCGAACTCTTGCAAGAGAAGAATCCACCTGATCAATCGAGGTTTGGCATCCTGTTTGCTCAACAAATACCGCAGGGCGGCGTGGTCGGTGTAGACAATGATCTTGGAGCCAACCAGATACGACCTAAACTTGTCAAGAGCGAACACAATGGCAAGAAGTTCCTTCTCAGTTGTTGTGTAATTCATCTGGGCTGGATCTAGCACCTTGCTAGCATAGTAAATAGCACATGGCTTCTTTTCTTTCCTTTGCCCCAGAACTGCTTCGACAGCATACTCGCTCGCGTCGCACATGATCTCAAAAGTAAGAGACCAGTCAGGTGGTTGCAAAATTGGTGCTGAGATGAGGGCTTTCTTCAAGTCGCAAAAAGATTTGACACAATCATCGGTGAAAACGAAGTCAGAATCTTTGATGAGCAGATTGGTCAGTGGTTTCGCGATCTTGGAGAAGTCTTTGATGAACCTGCAGTAGAAACCTGCGTGTCCAAGGAAGCTTCGAATGCCCTTGACGTTTGTCGAAATCTCGAGTTTCTCAATCACCTCGATCTTTGCCTTGTCAACTTCAATGCCTCTTGAGGTCACGACATGTCCAAGGACAACGCCAGTTTGGACCATGAAGTGACACTTTTCCCAATTCAAAATTAGATGGACTTCCTCACATCTTTTCTAAATCTTGCACAGGTTGATCAAACACGAGTCAAAACATGCACCATACACGGAAAAGTCATCCATGAAAATCTCAACCTCTGTCTCGATGAAATCAGAAAAGATGGCCATCATGGCTCGCTGAAAGGTTGCTGGTGCATTACACAGACCAAAGGGCATCCTACGATATGCGTACGTACCGTAGGGACATGTGAAAGTGGTCATCTCTTGGTCTTGAGGGTGAATTGGAATTTGGAAGAAGCCAGAGAAACCATCCAAATAACAAAAATAAGAATGGTTAGCAAGCCTTTCCAAGAGCTGGTCAACGAATAGCAAAGGGAAGTGATCTTTGCGTGTGGCCGCGTTGAGTTTTCTGTAGTCAATGCACATTCGATAACCATTCACCACTCGTGTTTGAATCAACTCGTTCTTCTCGTTTTTCACCACCGTTGTACCACCTTTCTTCGGTACCACATGAACTGGGCTCACCCACTTACTGTCAGAGATAGGGTAAATGATACCTGCGTCCAGAAGCTTGAGAATCTCTTTCTTGACTATCTCTTTCAGATTTGGGTTGAGCCATCTTTGATGTTCAACCGATGGCTTGTGACCATCCTCTAGAAAAATTCTGTGTGAGTAAATGGATGGATTGATCCCCTTCAGGTCATTGATTGAATACCCTATTGCTCCACGATGAAGCTTCAGTTTCTCCAAGAGTTTGGCGGTTTGATCGGGATTCAGACTCGCATTGAAATGACGGGGAAGGAATGATCTGGACCGAGGAATTCATACCGGAGGTTGGCTGGTAGGGGCTTGAGTTCAGGAGTTGGTCCCTTTGTCTCGGTCTGGATGCGGGTCGCATCAAGTGAAATGTCGTCGCGTGCTGACCTATCCGACTTGCTTTCAGTTTCCAGGTCCTCAGACCATGGCATGCGTGTCGCATCAGGTGGTGTGCGAGTCGCATCAGGTTCTTTCAGGTCAGCTGTTTTCACTTCTGCGCCACTGACTTCTTTCAATTTGCCGATTTCATCCTTTGATTCGAATAAGAATTTAGTGTGTTCATTCATGCTCTCATGGATCCGATCAAGAAAGTAATCTTCAACCAAATCTGTTAGGCATTCTTCGAGCACATCCACTCGGGAACATGATTCGGCTGAAGGGTACTTCATGGCTTGATAGATTCGGAAACACACTTTCTCTCCTCCAAAGTTCAAGGTCAGTGTTCCTTGAGACATATCGATGATTGCACCTGCAGTCCTGAGGAAAGGTCGTCCCAGAATGATGGGTACTTCCTTGTCCTCCTCCATCTCCATGACTACAAAGTCAACAGGTACAAAGTACTTACCGACCTGAACTGGTACGTCTTCCACTATGCCAAGTGGCAATCGTACCGAGGAGTCTGCCAGCTGCAACGTCATTCGCGTAGGCCTGAGCTCTCCTACTCCCATTCGATCTAAATATCATGCGCGGCATGAGGCTCATGCTAGCTCCCAAGTCGCATAGAGCTCTTTTGATCGTGGCCTTGCCGATGATGCAAGGAATGGAAAATTTCCCAGGGTCGTTCAGTTTGGGAGGTAGATCATTCTTCAGAATGGCACTGCACTGTTCCGTCAGTTTCACCGTTTCATTACCCCCCAAGCTTTATTTGTTGGATAAGATATCCTTCAGGAATTTGGCGTAAGAGGGCATTTGAGTCAAAGCCTCGGTGAATGGGATCGTGATGTGCAGTCCTTTCAGGACTTCTGTGAACTTTGCGAATTGTGCGTCCAGTTTGGTTGCAGCTAGCCTTCTGGGAAAGGGCACAGGTGGCCTGTATGGTGGGGATTTCTCAGCTGGAGGTTTCTCAGTCTCTTTCTTCTTCCCTCTGTCAGGTTCTTCCACGCGGGTCGCATCAGTTGGCGTGCGGGTCGCTTCCACAGACTCAGGTGGTGACGCGGGCCGACTTGGCTTGATGCGACCTGGATCGACATGTTCTTCCGAGGGTGACGCGGGTCGCGTGTTATGGCACGCGGGTCGCTTCTCAATAGTGTGGGTCACATCCGATGGAGTCAGATCTAGTGGGAAGGCTGGTTCTTCGTATTGGGTCCCACTTCGCAGCGTGATCGCCTTAGCTTCTCCTCTGGGGTTGGGTTCTGGCTGAGCTGGCAGCTTTCCAGGTTGAGGTTGGCTTGAGGTGACGATGTGACTCAACTTCTCCAACAACTTGTTTTGAGCAGCCATCTGAGTGGACATGCTCTGCATCTGTTCCCACATCATCTGATTCATCTTCCCTTGCTCGTGTGTGAAATTGGTCGCATAGGGAGGCACGTACGGTTTGGAAGGACCGGCTTGAGGTGCTCGATTGTTCTGATTGGGAAAGGAAGCGTTCTGATATAAGTTCTTGTTGGAGTTGTTGTTGGAAGAGGGATGGTTCCAATTGTTGTAACTGGAAGACGGACGATTGAAAGAATTGTTGTTGTTGCTGGAAGACGGATTGTGAAACGAGTTGTTGAAAGGAGGTCTAGGAGCATTGTTTTGATTCCACCTCCAATTTTGTTACTCAACCGGGTCCTTGGAGTAGGATCGGTTGAAAGGAGGCTTTGGAAAAAATGAAGGTTCGTTGTTTAGAGAAGTTACCTGCTCGTTGCTCTCTTCGACCTCTGCCAATGGACATTGCTCGTAGCTGTGTCTCTCATTTCCACACATGACACAGCTCTGCGGTTGTTGTTCGACTGCCTTCACATTCAGTTTGTCCATCGCCCTCTGCATGGCATCCATCTTGGCGGTTAAGGCAGTGATGTGATCGACTTCGAACTTGCTGCCACCTCTTGGTCGGGCGTTGTCGCGGCCGGACCACTGTTGGTTCTGTGCCATGTGGTCGATCAGGTTCATGGCTTCAAAAGGCTCTCGAGACATCAGTGCTCCACCTGCAACTGCATCTACAGAAGAATGAGTGCTCTCAGTCAAACCATCATAGAATGTTTGGATCAACAACCAGTCTGGTAAACCATGGTGTGGACAAGAATACTGCAACTCTCTAAACCTTTCCCAAGACTCATTGAGGGGCTCATCTAACAATTGCCTAAAGCTGGTCAGTTCGTTCCTTACCTTGGCAGTTCTTTTGTGAGGGAAAAACCTAGTCAAAAACAACTTAGATAATTCCCTCCAGTTGGTGATCGAATCCCTTGGTAACGACCCTAACCATTTCTTAGCTTTGTCCCTAAGAGTGAAAGGGAATAGAGCAAGTTTGGTGTAATCAGCGGTTGCCCCATTGGTCTTGATGGTTGTGATGCATTCGAGAAAAGTTTGGAGGTGAGCATGAGGATCCTCATGATCCATGCCATGGAAGGTATTCTGCTGAACCATGTTGACCACCCCTGGATTGAAGTTCGGTTGCTGTCCAGGAATTCTTGGCAACCTGATTGCACTTCTGACATCTCCTAGCTGCTCGTGGCACGTTGAATTCTCGAAGTGTCCTTGGCATGAAAACATCCATCTCATCTTCCTTCGGGTCGGTCAGGACTTCTTCTCTGTCTCTGTCTCTTTCTCTTTCCTCCTCACGCCTGTCTTCTCTGCTCGGATGTTCTGACATCTCTTCCACACGGGTCGCGTTCGAGGTCTCGCGGGTCGCGTCTGATATGATGCGGGTCGCGTCAACCTCAGTGCGGGTCGCGTCAAGAGATGGCTGAGCAGAAACAGTCTCGTCTGGAGGAGTTTCATCAAAAAGTGGCCCTCTGCTTCTCAGTTGGTATTTCAGTCTGAATTTACCTGCAGGAGGTTGTTCAAAAGCCAGCTTTCAGTTAAAGAAAAATAAAAGATACAGATTAAAATCTAGATTAACTACGAAAAGTAAAAATTCAGAAAATGATTGGCGTCCCCGGCAACGGCGCCAAAAACTTGTTCGTTGTGTTTGGTAAGAACAAAGTTTCAGTACAGACGATTCTGTACCTTTTAAACCTTATTCAACTCTCGACTAAGATTGCAAGTGCACAATCCCGTCGTGTAGTCTAATCAGGTATCGATCCACAGGGACGACTCAAATTCTGAATTTCTACTCTACTTAGTTAGGTACTAGAAGTTTGAAGGTTGTGTGTTTGTCTATTCCTAGGTTTTGTAACAAATGTAATGAACAAGTGTAATGAACAAATGTAATGACAGAAAGTAAAATCAATTAAATGTTTTGTATTGGGCTAATGTGTAAAAAGGCGTTTCAAGGGTTTCATATTTCATCTTCAACTTTGCTGCTCTGAACCTGCCACGCGACTCGCATACTCTCGTATGCGACCCTTGTGACGCGACCCGCGTGCTCTCGCACGTGACCCGCGTGGCCCTCAAGCAACTCTAGACCTGTCATGCGACTCGCAAACTCTCGTTTGCGACCCTTGTGATGCGACCCGCGTGCTCTCGCACGCGACCCGCATGGCCCCTTGAGCTGAGTCTGCACATGTCTGTTTCTGGTTGTTTAAGTCGTGTAAGGCTCGATTGACCGTACCTAATGTCACTAAACCTCAACTCTCGTGTGTTGGCTTAACAGACCTGGTACGGAAATGCAATTTCACCTCCCTAGGTTTGATCAAACCTAAGTTCTCAGTTCTGTTTACTAAAGGTATCCACAAGTGGAAATTTCACCTCTCGGCTACTATTGACCTCACCTTTCAGATCTCAGACCTACCTCAAATAATTAACCTAATTTGCAAGAAACATCAAGGCCAAATTACAAGAAGAAATACCATTGGCATTCAACAGTAGACAATCAAGAATCAATCAAGCAATTTAGATCAAGCAATCACAATAATACAAGAATCAAAGAAACACGAAATAACATTCAGAATCAATCAATGTGCATAATCAAACAAAGTTTAAGACTACATCCAAACCCCTAAAACTACAAATCTACTCAGACATGATCAAAAACAAAGTAAAAGAGAGAAAGAGGATGCAAATCATGATGAGAGATGAAAGATTGAAGAGGATCGAAGCTTCTGGCCGAATCTTCTACTCTAAGTCGAATCCTTCTCGGCTCCAGATTGCCTCCAGATCGCCTCCAGATCGCCTCTCTGTCGCGCGCCAAGCTCCCTCTTCAAAATCCCGATCAGATCTATTTTTGTGAAATTTTCTGGCCCCCCCTTCCTGCGCCAGGCCCTCTGCTTATATAGGCTTCTTAATGGGCTTCAATTGGGCCCTGGCGCAATTAAATCAACGCGACCCGCATCAGATGGGATGCGACCCGCGTCAGGTTGAACCTGGTGTGAGCATTGAGGGTCGCTTCTGAGGTCGCGTCTGAGTTGTGATGCGACCCGCGTCAGGTGGGACGCGACTCGCATGGGGATGTCAGAACTCTGCTTGTTTTCGCCTATTTCCTGCAAAGTCAACCACAAAATGCGGCAATACCATATTCTATTGATATTCAATGTAAACAATGCAATTTAGTGGTTAAAAACATGATGTATGATATGAAAATAGGTCGAAACAATAGATCAAATAAAGAGACATCACATAACATATTAGCAATATATATATATATATATATATATATATATATATATATATATTCCATTAAGTCCTAGGTCGATTATCCCCAACCCTTTGATATCCCCAAACACTAGCTCTGTGCGATAGTAGTTACTCATCATATCCTTATTGCAATAGATATCTTAAGCCGACTGTTGTGATGCTTTCGATGACCAGACAGAATTCGAGAAGGAAATTTTATAAATGTCTAGAATGCAATCAATGGATGGGCTGGTGCGACAACACTGCAAATTTAAGTAACGTAAGTTTAAATTCTTATATGCAACCCAGCAGACAAGTTGCAAGATATCGAAATGAGGCAGAAGTATCTTCGATTCTCAAGAAACAACTAGTAGTATTAATTATACTTTGTGTGTTGATGTTTGTGGTCTATTTTTTAATTGTTGTGTTGTTGCTTCATATGAAGTAGTGGATTACTTTGTACGTAGTGTTATGAGTCACAAGCTGTCCAACAACATGCAAAACATGTTTAGAAAATTAAATCATGTTTGAAACCCAAGTTTTCGGCAATGTATGTAAGGTACGTGACAGTGCCCTGTTGTTTAATCTCTTGCACAAACCCCCTTTGAATTAAGTTGTGGTTTGCGAAAGAGTTTAAACAACAATGTAAGTCAACTATTATGTGTCCATTTTTACACTATCTTAAGCTTGGGTTTAAAACAAAATTTAATTTTCAGAACATGCATGTTTTGCAAGTTGTTGGACAGCTTGTGATGAATCTCATTTTCTTTTGATTTCAACTATATTTTATTTGACACTTTACAAGAACATACTTTTTCTTGTTAGGTTCCAAAGAAATGGGTCAAACTAACTTTCAACTAATAAAACATATTCTTAAAATTAAAAATGTTTTGATCTCAATTTTTTATCGGGGTATGAATGGCATGTGATAGTGCATTGTTGTTTAATTTCTTATAGAAACTCTCTTTGAATAAGATGTGGTTTGCGAAAGAATTTAAACAACAATGTAAGTCCACTGTCACGTGTCCATTTCTACACCGCCAAAGACTTGGGACTAAAACATGATTTAATTTTCAGAAAATATTTTATTAGTTAAAAATTAATTAGTTTGACCCATTTCTTTAGAACCTAACTGTTTGACCCTAAAAAATTGGGATTTAAAACTAAATAAAATGTGCTAAAACATGGGAAATGGAGGTGACCATTGAAGATTAAAATGGAGAGAATTGGATAAATCCATTTAAATGCAAAACTAAAAAAAAAAAAAGAGAGGAGGTACTCACGGGTTTCAATTGAAGTAAGAAGAAACAAAAAAAAATATAGAGTTTAATTGGGCCGAAATGATATGGGCCACTACATTAAATTGTTGATTAGAGAACCATGCAATTCTTTTGTTTCCTAATTACACTTACAAGTGGGACCCAGCCAAATCAAAAATGTAGAAATGAAAGGAGGCTCCCAGCGACTCCTCTTCTTTAACCCCTTGGTTACCTAGACCTGGTCCACTAAAGACCTTCAATTAAGTCAAGTATAGGCCCACGGTACCGAGTTCATGTGATATAAAGGAGTCTTCTCCTCCAACCCACCAACGGCACAGTGAAGGAAAACAACAAAGAGAAGGACATTAGCTGGCGCTGGCCTCTGCGTCCTTTGTCTCCCAGCTCTCTTCAAACACAACCATTGGATTCTTTCAACGAAGGAGATTATGCCAACGCACTGATCCGTGCCATGGATGATGCCAGCTCACAAATCTGGCTCGCACGCCAACCGTTCGATGAAATGAACGGTCAGGATTGAGCTACAACCCGAAACCCTAGTGTTGCCCTGGTGCCATGCCTATATAAGGAGCCCCAGAAGATGAAGAAAGACAAGATTCAAGCGGCCAAAAAGGCTGAATGCTAAACACACCTCTACACATACACATAGCACATAGCTAGCATAAGTTCTCTTTGAGGCTTCTTCCAAAATCCCTCCTCTGCCAATACCAAATAGGCAAAAAATCTCAAATCTCTCACAATGTAAACGCCTCGATAGGCTTCGTTTTCATGTACAACTATTATGGATCAATAAAAAGCATGCTCCTTTGGAGCTTTTTACTCGAAATTCGTTTACTTTTATTTGCTTCTTTCTTCTTTGCTGCCTTGCTCTTTGTTTATTTTGCTTCTTTGTTTGGAGCTTACGAAATAGCAAAAATGGGAGAGTTACATGATGCTTAGGTTCATCTCATGATGAGCAAGAGATATGTTAACTTAATGACCAATAAAAGTGTGCCTTTTCTTTACTGTTTTCTAATGAAATGATAAATAAAAATATAAAACAAATTGTTATTTCGGTTTAGTTAATAGGATCTATCTCTATTGAAAATTATCAATATTTTAGCATATAACAAAAATATATAAAGAAAATTTGCAAGTTTTTGACATTTCTTTCTTTGATCTTTTTGATGTTTTTAAATCAATTCCTCTTAATTCTTTTAAAGTAATTAGGTAGTAAAAATATGAGAGTTGAGCTAGCTAGCTTCCTCTTATATTGGAGCTACTTGATTATTTTAATAAAGAATTAAGAAGAAATTAAAAGTGACAAATAAAAAAATACACACAAGGGGTTGAAAAGGTCAAGCTAGCTAGCTTCCTCTCAATCCTTCTTAAATGATCCAAGGGCCCATGATCCATGTATAGAAATTTAACCTTTCATGCAAGTGTACCAGATTACACCTTGTAAAGGATTAAATTGATATATGTGAATATGGTGAAAGATAGAGGATGTAGATGCAAATAGACAGCATATGAGTGCACTATGTCATTTGTATTCTCTTCCAATGACATCTTGATGATTTGCCCTATAATCAAATGAAAAGAGAACATAATATGCAAATTTTGATAAAACTAGGGACCTCCCTGTAAAATTCCAGGTTCTGACATTTTTTGATGATTTATAAACATTGGAAGATGATTTTTGGAGCTTTGATCTTCTCCTTTTCTCTTTACTGGTACAAGGCAGCAGCTACTGGACCAAAGAAAATTGTTTTGACCCTGACCAGTCAGTGAGATGGGTGTTAACACTTCTGTACCAGCCTATGGTATCATACCAAGTTCAAGTCCAGCAGCCAAACATGGTTTAAAGGCTGCTGGTACAGTGATATACCCCAACAGACCAGAAATGACCCCTGTTCACAAACTGAACTGCACAAGTCACTATAAAAATCAAAATGAAAAACAAATTACACAGTCAGATAAAGGACTTCAAAACACATAAAATTGACACAAACTTTGCATTTTTCTGATCTTATTTCGAATTGATATGAATTTTCAAAGTTCATGTTTAAAAAACAGAAAAATCAGCAATAAGCTGCTGCTGGTAAAATGAACATTACAAGTAGGTTAAAAATCCAAATAAAAAAAATCAATATCATGGTTAGATAGAAAACTTCAAAATACATGAAATAGACATTAACTTTACATTTTTCTGACCTTGTTTCAATTTATTATGAATTTTCAAAATCAGCTTGTCAAAAATAGAAATCCAGCAATTAATTTGGTAAAATTACCTTCACTGCCCCTCAGCTGAAATAAACGATTTAAAAATAGAAATAAGATTCTAAAATTCATGAAATTCATCTTGTACTCAATAAATATACCCCTTTATGAATTAATTGTATAATTTTTAACAAAAATCAGAATTTATGGATTAATTCAATTTGCTAAAAATCATGAAATTAATGTCCACCAATGCTTAAAAATAAAAGAAAGTCAATCAAATTGATAAATCCCAAACACCCTGCCATGTCACTAAAACTCAAATCCACATCTTAAATGTCTCAATTTCGAATTGGAGAAATTCCTTATTCAATTCGACATTAACCGGTACCAAACCGAAGAACAAGAATCCAAATGTGATTAAAGTTCAACCAAATTCAAAAATTGGAGCAATTGCTAGATTCTAAGCAAAGACACAATGATACTTGACCCTATAATTAAGAATAATCACAGCTTAACCCAAAAGAATCAAAATTAAATCGAAATCGGATGTCATGGCTGAACTCAACCTCGGACCACCGTTTCCGATGATCGGAGGCGACCGACAACAGGTGCAATATGATCCCTGGTCCAGGGCGATACCAACCATGGCGTCGCCTTGCCCCGCCGTGACCGGAGTCGATCGGAAACCGGCAACCCTAAACCTCTGGCAACCCTAGTTCATATCTGAGATTGCACGAATTTTGAAGCAAACATAGATCGTCTGATGAGGGCGCCAAAGCAAAGTTCAAATAAGAATGCAGATCTTAAAGCAAGACTCCAATCCAACGTTTAATAGAATTCTGCTTTCCGGAGCCCATTTGTCAGTAACCCGAATTAAAACTAAATATCTATTAACCGAATCTTAAAGAGGCTCAAAGGCGCAGCACATATCTCAGAGTTTCATGATTAAATCTCAAAGCCCAATACCCATATCCAATGTTCAGCACAAGTCTTAAAGCCCAATACCCCCATCTCAAAACCCAATGTGTGAATCTCAGAACCCGAATTATTAAATCAAAGTCTCTTTTCAAAGAAGCCCTTTTAACAAAATTCAATGTACAATAGAGTCCTTACAAAATTACAACAAGGACCCTGGCTCTTAAAAGTCTTCTCAAAACAGTCCCTAAGGGCCCAATTTTCACATAAAACTCTATTTAGAGTCCAGATCACAAGTTCATGCTTTCCCAGTTTTGTAGATAAGCCCTTACAGAAAACATAAATATTTACAAATAGGTCCTTCTCAGTCCTTTTCAAGCATAACTTTTTCGTCTCAAGTCCAAATCAACTCAAACCACCTCCAAATGAACCCAAATTAAATTATTCATCTTTCTAAATCAAAATTAAACATGTCCAGGCATCAGCCAAATCCTGAAATGACCAAAATACCATTTCTTCAAAATTAAATGATTTTATTAACAAAAATGTAAATAGACATGCCATAAATTAAATACAAATAAATATTGTACATACACTCTTCAAATGTCCAAACTCTCACTTCTGAAATGCAATAAACATTATTTTAATGTAAAAGTCACATACGTACACATGTCAAAACATATAGAAAATCAAATCAAAAACAAAGTCAATACATGAATCCCCCTTTTTAGCCCCTTTATTCAATTCACAACAAATAGGCACAAATCCCGGAATGAACGAGGTGTTCAGTATGACTTGGAAGGGTCATCTGATGTAATTAACAGCGGGGGCTTGCGCCCGCTGGGAGTTAAACGTCCCCACAATCAATAAACTCTCTCGATAGACTGATTATGAACAGTAGGTCTGTCGAGGGTGAACCGAAGGAATTGTAGAAAGAGAAAAAAATGAATGTTTCAAGTTTGATGTTCTCTCCCACGTCTTAAAAATGAGAGAGCATTGAACCATGAGGCATTTCACACATATGCACACACCTTCCATACCAGCTGTGTAACTTTCTGCGCCCTACAGGTTTTGGCACGCCCAGTGGGACATTCTCCTCCTCACAGGTTCGGGATCCGATACGAAGGTAAAAGGAACGTACTCAAGTAGCCAATGACTTCACAACACTCAACAACGAGTCATCGGACCGCTTGAGTTATGTCATTTCCTTTTACATTCGATATCGACGCCTATGGATTGAATAATTGGGCTAACACTCATGTATGAATTTACATATGAAAATTGACTAATGAAATCTTGAGTTTGCTTGTTTGCAGGAATGGCTTACACCGCGACCAACGTACGCTCATTCGCTCAAGTTGCCAGTCTTCCAGCTGGCGAAGAAGTTGTTTACTTTGGGACTTTTGCGGTCCCAATCAATGAAATCAGGGCGTTCGAAGCCCCTGTTCCTGCTTCAAGGAATGAACAGCTGTCCCTCGGGTCCATTACCGAGGAAGAAATTGAAGAGGATGAGGAAGCATGCTATTTCCTCACCCCAAAGGGAATGAATGGCAAGACGTTCATTCCCCTCTCCAAAACTAGGCGCGCAAGAAGATGCGCGTCTAAGAAAATAACTAAGATCAACCAAACTCCCGTGACCCCTCTGTCGGTCACCAAGGAAAGAAATCTCCAAGCCTACCAGGATGAGCTGGTAGCTCAACCAGCCCTTCTCTTCTGCAACTCATTATCCCCACTCAGGATGGTGAGGAGGAATTCTTCTACTGCACACATACGTGCAGCGGGAGAAGTTCCTCAAACTGCCTCGTTCATCCGTGAACCTAAAAGGAGGAACACCAACCGCAAAATGGTTGATGACACTACTATGGCCATTCATAGGGCCCACAAGTAGCTTCGCATGTTGAAGCAGCATCCTGCGCAAGAAACCTCTACACCCTCTTCCGTCAAATCGAGATTGACATTTCCAGCTCAAATGCTGGGGGCATCCAATGATGCCCAACCCTCAATCAAGTAGAGACTGACGTTCCCAGCCTCAAAACCTAAGGCACGCGACAGTGCCTTCTTTCCAAAACCAAAACCAATGTTTTTAGCCCCAAAGCTGGGGGCACCTCATGGTGCCTCGTTAAAAACAAAACTCCATCGAGAGATACGTGCAAGCACCTCTCAAAACTCAAGTAACAACGAGGAATCGAATCAAACCCCTCAAGTTCTGAGAAAACCAGCCAGTGTACATGATAGGCTGGGGGCACGAATATATCCCCACCCCTCCAACACTGGAAGTTTAACAATAGTGGCGCTAAATGCCACTCACAAGAAGCGAAGGGTCACTAAAACACACCCTAAGCGAGAAGAAGAAGCGACGGTCTTCATGATAACCACTAATGAAGGCCTCGAAGAAGAAAATGACCATCTTGTCAAACCCTCCAACCCCACCGTATGCATGGTGAAAAAGGGGAAAGACCCCATCATCGAAAATCCGAGTGATGACGAGGAAGGGTCTGATGCAGCATGCCCTCCTCCCATAAATGCCAAACCCAAGAACGCGAGTGCCTCAGATCTAGGTCAAATGGATGGGCCCGCGCTAGGTAACTTCTATACCGTCTTGGCAACCTCTCCATGTGCTGGTGAAAACCAAACTGGTGCACAAACGCAAGAACAAATGTTATCCGCCTTCAACCAAATGCAGGCAGAAATACAAAATCTTAAGGCTGAGGTGCATCAAGCCCATGAAAGGGAACAAAGGTTGATAGCTGAAATTCGAGGGAGAGGCCTCACTAACTCCGAACTCGAAAGAGGAGAAACATCAAATCGATCCAGCCCCGTAAACGGGCTTGAAAAGATAGAAATACCAAACCCTCAAGAAAGGCGTAGGGTACATTGGGAAGATGAAAGGCGAGAAACCTCCCCAATCTTTACTGCGGTTGAAGTTCAAGAAATGATCAGCCGTCAGTTACAAGAAATGGGGATTGATGAGACGGGACCTGAACAACATGTCAGCCACTTCATGATTCAATGTGGAAACTCATCAAGAGACGAAGCATTCCTTTGTCGCCAATTCGCTAGAAGTCTTTCAAGACCAGCGCTTCAATGGTGTTGCTCTCTAGAACCAGGAAGTATGAAATCTTGGAACCAAATGGCACGTGCCTTTATAGACAGGTTCGCCACCGCGAGTAGTCCTGTAAGGTTTGCTGATTTAGAATGGGCCAAACAAAGCCAAGCGAAACTCTCCTGGCATATGTCAATCGCTGGAGAAACATGAGCAATAAGTCAAGCCATCCTATACCCGAAAGGGAGGCAGTTGATTTGCTCATAAGAAGTACATCCGGCAAAATGAGAGAAATGTTAATGTTGCCAACCCCAACAGTTATCAAGATCTTGTAGATACCGTATCTAGATTGGGGCAAACGGACATAGAAGAGAAGTCGTCTACTTCCTTTAAACCAAGAAGAGAATTCCCAAGAAAGAAAGAATCGAAGACTGTATACGCTGTCAAAGCTAACAAGACCAGCAAAGCCGAGGGCAGGGATTCTGACTCTTCCGATGAAGAGGCAAGGCAAATCAATAGCCAACCCACTCAGCTAGTTCCTCGCGACAACCAAAACAGTCGTTACTCCAAACCTTTGAGAAGAACGAAAGAATAAGAAGTATTCTTTCAAGAAGGAGAAAACGGCTAAAATATTCAAGCAAGCCTTGGAAGATGGTATGGAATTGCCTCCAAGCAAACGCCCAGATCAAGCGAATAAGGTTGATCACCTTAACATTTGCCCATTTCATAGGGTGATAAGTCATAAAATAGAGGACTGTTGGGTCTTTAAAGACCTAATAGAAAGAAGGATACGAGAAGGTCGTATGCAACTAGTGCCAAGTGCCATGCAGCAACCCGATCCTCATGAACAATGTTAATGTTATCTCTCATGTTGAGGTAGTTGAAGAAAAGAGGGTTGAAGATCCCGCAAACGAGACATGGGAATTTCACCTCTACACGAAAACTAAAATTGCTGAGACGACTCCTGAAGGAGCCTCAAATCAAATGGGATAGCAACTTAAACCCCACGGTGCCAAGGTCCCCAAAACGGGTCATCCATCGCGAGCCAAACAAGAACGGCAGCCAAAAAGGCAAGAAGTCGCCCAAACCAGTAAAGCTACTTACACCTTCTGAAATCCAAAAGCACATACAAGCCTTAGAGGATCAAAATCGAGTTACTCAGCTGCGGCTGACGCTCTTAGACTTCTTAACAAAAGATGTTTTGGCCTTAATGTTGGGCCTCAAAGCTAAGAAAGGGAAAACGAGTCAAACCCCTTGAGATAAAGAACCAATGAGGATGATCATGAAATGTGTAATGTGGCCGTCTATGAAGGAAGCCCCTCCAGTGACTTAAATGACGGTGAAGTTGTCTTTGTCAAAACCAAGAAACCTGATTGCCAACAGTGCTTCGCTCGGGTATGAATATTCCTGAGCGCCAGCCACCCCAAGAAGATGAGGTTGGGAGGTCAAAAGCTAAGGCAAAAGGAAAGGAACCCGCTGTACAAGATGAACCAGCACCTGAGAAATATATAGTGCAAGTTTACAATATCCTAGCACAGCTTAGAAAAATACCAACTGCGGTCAGCATGTTTGATATCTTGATGGTGTCCGCTGAAGTGAGAAAAGTGCTTATCTATGCACTTCAACGCCCAGGAGAATTCCAAGGGCATTTCGCTGAAAAGAAGATGCAAGGAATAATGCTGGCGGACAACAAGAATCCAACTATCACGTTCAATGATGATGATCCCATAGGCACGTCTAACCACAATGGACCACTATTTCTCACTGGTGAGTGTGAAGGCCAAAGGGTAACTCGCATGAGGATTGATCATGGTTCCTCTATCAATCTTATGCTCAAGCGAACTTTAGAACGTCTCACCTTGAGCACGAAGTTCCACACCAAAGACAAAGTTACTTCCCATGGCTTCAATCATAAAATGGAGCAATCGACGGGGGCGATCAGCCTGCCTCTCAAAATGGTGATATACAAGTTCTATGTCATCGACACCAAAACAATCTACGATGCTCTGATAGGTCAACCATAGCTACATAAGAACAATACCGTTCCCTCGACCTTGCATCTATGCCTGAAATATGTGAAGGATGGCGAAGTCAAGCAAATTGATGGAGAAATAAAACCATGTGAAGCGCATGAAATCGAGTTGAAAGACGTGAAATACTTCTTGGATAAACCCGCCAGGAAAGATGAAAATTCAAAGAGTCAACAAGTTATGAAGCTTGTGCTGTACATAGCAAATACTGACTATTCCTTGGGAGAGGATGCAAATGAAAAGGTGATCTTCTCGTCTTACATGATCCCTTCAGAATATGAAGAAGAAACCGGATCAGTCATCTTCGATGATCGAGCAAATACCCAAAGACCATTTCGAAACCTTACACGAAGAGAGGTGAAACAAATTGAACTGAAAATATTCGTATGTCGCTCAAAGAAGGATTCACTGAAGCCGAAACCATCAAATATGGCCCCTATTGTATTCTATCGGGCCTCTAATGACCATGATGAATAGCCTATGGAAGATAAAAACCTACATCGTAAATGAAATGCTTTCTCCCACCATGATGGTCTGAAAGGTAATCAAATCCTCAAAACCATGAGCCCAATGTGTATAACCCATTTTAGGGCGAAGCAACGCGAGAAATGTTGACTCATTGCGACATCATGATCATAGGCCCTGATGGGAAATCAAAAGAATACTCGAGGTCTCGAGTACGAAGAATCCAATGTCGGGTTCAACAATGCCAAGTTCATCCCCGTATAAAATTGTAGAAACATGGGGTCACCTACATGCGACCTAAATGTAATACAAAGAAAAGTCCAACTTAGGAATGGCCTTGTGAAGTGATCACGAAAAAGGCCATAAGATGAACCGTAAAGGAGGTGCTCATCCGCCTAGATGGTCAAAACCAAATCAAACCATCCTTTGGACAATGCTCCGAAGACACATGAAACACAGTCTATTCAAGGCTTGTTCGAGCAAAAGAAAGCCCTAAACGTCTGCTCTGACTATAGCCAGAACAAACCAAGCAACAACAAAAGCAAGCAAAGGCTTCAATCGCAATCGATGCCATAGAAATTCTTTCGCAGTGCACAACCGAGAGAAAATAGAACCTAAAAATGATGAAAGATCATTCGATTGTTATATACGCCTTGCAAGCGCTATGTTGAAGCTGAAGAGAATGAAAGGAAATACAAAGAAGGAAGAAAGAAGAAACAAGCCTTCAAGTCCAACAAGAAGAAGGGCGAAAGTTACAAATCAAAGTCCTCAAGGAAGTCGCATAATGATGCATCAATTGGCTCTTGCCAAATCAAAGTCCTGGTTAGACTTCTCAAACCTTACGCCGATAAGAGGCTCCGTTCCAATCAAAGCCCATAGCTAGGCTTTGTTCAAATCTAAACCCATGAATCGGGTTTTCTTCAAATTCACGCCCGCATAAGGCTCTCATCACTCCAAAGCCCATGGTCGAGCTTTCTTCAAAACAAACCCTTTAATCGGGTCTTGATCAAACCAACCCACGAGTCGGGTTTCCTTTAATTTGAAGCCCATGGTAAGGTTCCCCAAGGATTCATGCCCATAGAAGGCTCTATTAAGTTCAAAGCCAATGGTTAGGCTTTCTTTGAATTAAACCCGTTAATCGGGTTTCCGTCAAGTCAATGCCCACAAGACGAGTTCTCTTCAAACCAGTATCAGCAAGAGAGAAAGTTTCAAATCCCATGAACGGGCCTTCCTAAACTTATGCGCATGAGAGGCTTTCTTCAAATCCAAACTTATGAATTGGGTTTTCTTCAAACCCATGCCTATGTTAGGCTCCTGTCAGACCGAAACCCATGGTTAGGTGTCTCGAAACCTATGCCCATAAGAGACTTTTCAAATCTAAACCCACCAATCGGGTTTCCATCACATTGAAGCCTGTAGGGAGGCTTCTCAAAGGCCCAAAAGAGGAACTTCCATTAAAATAAGGCACATGATCAAGCCTTCTACCGAACCAGCGCCTAACACGGGCTCACGTCAAAACCAAGGCCCATG
>JAJGRW010000419.1:1762984-1781234 GCA_025461045.1 Carex parvula
TTATCATTTTTTTCTGTTATTTTCTTTAATTATAATAGGATATAATGTGTTTTTGCTTTGAATTAATTACAATTCTCTGGTGCATCAATTAAGCAGTACATGCTGTATGAAGCTTGTTTGCGGTTGATATAAAAATGATATTATATTTGCATTAATTCACACTTGCAAATTTCAAATACATCTTATATTAAAGCACTAGCTTTCAGTGTCATGCTGCACTTGCAACTAATAAAATGAATATATGGTTAATTTATTCCAAAAAATTATATTTTCTTTTGCCAATATTTTATTTCTCAAGAAATTAAAGAGGTCAATTTAAAAAAAAAAATTGGATTCTGCATGTTTCAGGTCATGATCAAGCCTCAGCGGAAGGGAAGAAAACCAAAACACAATTTCTCAGAAAAGGTAGGAATTAAAGCCTTCGTTTTTAATTTATTTATTCAGGTTCTAATTCTGTAAAATAATATCTACTTAAATACAATGTCTAAAGAAAACAAATTAGTAAATTTTCAATTTATAGAGGGACCTGTTTTGCTTTCTAAAGACATAATGGTCGTCATGTTTGATTGTTACTTAAAGTTAAGTACGATTAAGTTAATTACTTCAAGCTAATATGGCTTGAACTATTATTGTTTGGTTAAAACTAGTTCCTTAAGTCATGATTTTACAAAATTAATTAAAAAGAAGAGAAAAACTGAAAAAAAAAAAATAATAAATGAAATTTTCTCTCTTACAACAGGTTCAACATGTGGATTAAGTTAACCTACCGGAAGAGGCGGTTTAACTTACTCCGTTGTAAGCCCGTATCGCGCTGTAAGTTATTTTTGTTTGTCAGCTTAAGTGGAAAATAAATCACTTATTTCTTTACTTAAGCTACAATTAAACATGGAGAACAAAAGTAATTGTTTTTTTTTTCCAATTGAACTTAATATTTTTTCATGAGGAAATTTAAGTTTTGTAGATATTTTTTCAAATTGCAATCTAGTTGGAAGTTTCTTAAATAAATTATTAAATCATTTTTCCTATTTTAGAGGCGTCGAAGAGAAAGAATTCAAGCCCAATTGAAGCTAATTCACAAGAGGTATAGATTTGAAGTAATTACTAAATCTCCCCATAAATTATTTGCTAATTCCTTTTACAAATATGTTTTATTAATTTGATACTTTACCTTGATTGAAAAGTTGGACAGTGCTTCTGATCTTCTAGACGAGGCAATTTCTCACATAAATGCTCTTAATTGTCAGCTTCAGGTACTTAATTAATTTATTATATTATTTAATCCACAATTTAATATGAGCATTAAGGTGAAAATTTCTGATCGACGTACTCTTTGAACTTTGCTCAAAATGACTCATAAATTTATATTTAGAATCGGAATTTAATATTTTAGATTATTGTTGTTATTATTATTATTTTATACACACACACACACACACAATTTTGTATGATATAATTTAGCAAAATTTAATTAAGTGGTGTGTAAGAAACTTGTTTTATTCCTAAAATTCTCATTTATTAAATAATTAATATATTTATTTCTTAACAATTTTAGACTTTGTTCCAAATCCAATTAGATTTGTTTCTTCTTGCAAAAAGACGGTGTAAATAAAAGTACACCTTATTAATAATTTTGAGACCAGTCTACCAGAAACACTGAGAAAAATTTAATTAATATTTTTTAGTGAGAAAAATTGAAAATGGGTATATTAATAAATGTTATGTTTAGATGGGGAAATATCTAATTTTTAATTTTGGATGGGTAAATATCTAATTAAAGAAGTTGTAATGGGTATATATCCAAATTTCTCTTATAGTAAACCACAAAATTATTTCTTTGAATGAGAATTATGATGTTTCTTACTTTTGCGATGAAGGTTAATTCATTTGTAATTTTTTTAATTAATTTTAGATGATGCAAGAAATGAGTCAATTTCCATACACAAGTGTACCTCCGATGTCCATGTTTGTACAGCAAACTAGATCAAATATTATGATTACTGGTATGAATGGTAACTTCACAACAATACACCCATCATTATATGTGCCGTTTTCTCCTCGATTCCCTGCTCCGGTTGCCGAAAATGTCTTACCAGTACCATTTCTACCTCCAAATCCTTATAGCATTCCAGTACCATTTCTACCTCCAAATCCTTATAACATTCCAGTACCATTTCTACCTCCAAATCCTTACTGCTATAATCAGTTGCAAGAGTCTTCGAAAGGAGATGACTAAGAGAACTTTAAATGAAAGTAATGCCAGTACATGCCAAGTATCAAAAGGAGATGACTAAGAGAACTTTAAATGAAAATTAAATATTTCCATAATTAATTAGGATATGTTTCTATGGTTCTTTTTTTTCCAATTAAGACCTTGAGCAAAGATATGTATCTATGTGATGAAAATCAAACCGACTTGGACTCAGACTAGGATTCCCAAGTTCCTAAGTTTGTCTATTTAGATTCTCTAAGTTATATATTATATGTGTTGTATTATAAGAAGAGATGGCATGTTATCTTCTTATTCAATATCTTGATAATATATAAAATGTTTCTTATAAACTCTTCTCTCTTGTGATATTTCTTTTTATTGTCTAAATTATCCTCTATAAAATTATTCAATATCTCACTAAATCAAACAAGACTCGTACTCACGGATGTGGAGTTAAATTTGGGACGTTTGTCGTCACTATGTTTCAATGTTTAATTTTTTTAATTTTCTAAAAGGAACCTGATAATAGTCCCCCAAGCAAAATTTCCGTCACATCTCAGATTTTGACCATCCGGAGCATGATTATAACATCATCGTTGCACCTTTCCTACGTCGCCAACAGAAATGAAAACAAAATACAAAACGGAGTCAGCTACAAAGCTCAGTAACCGGTTATTTAACGATGCGCTTCTCTATAATTGGCTTAATTTAACAACCATTCAAACATGCTGGATTAATCCATACAAATACACATAAAATTATGCATGCATATTTAACCGGCGATAGCACGTCGGTCTAGGTTATCCATAAAACAAGTCACATCATATTCACATAGTTGGAATCCCATCACACAGGCGATTCCCAACTTCCACAACACACAATTCCTTAAACCGCCAATTCAATGGGAAATCCATCTAACATTGGAAGGCCGCCAACCTTTTGGAAAATCCAACCAACAGTGGGAGACTACAATCACAAATCCAATTCCAACCTCGGACCCGCTATCCCGTTAAATATGTTATCATAATCCAATATGCAAGACCAATATCCAAAGGAACCGTACAAAACGAAAACACAGATTATAGAGAAGTCCGGTTACCTTTAGCGAGATATTTCACAAACTGAAGTTAGACTGTAATCAATTGTACATAATCAACTGCGTCGTAGGATCCAAATTCAAATTAGACATACAATGAAGTTCTTCTCGGTCGACTCTGCAAGAAAAAGAGGAGAGAGAGGTCTTATTCGGGGCCTTTATCTGGGTGCCGATTGAACTTGATATGAGGAAATTGAATGGGGCGGTTAAGACAAAATAAGAATTGGCAGAGAAATAAAATTAAAGGGGTGCTGTTTGATATATTTATAGAGGGTCTAATCAAGGGGTGCGGGAATTTATTTATTTCTCTCCGTAACCGAATCAAATCAGACAAAATGAAGTTTTAAAAGGAGAGGCGGTTTTATCATTTATATACAATTGCTACGAATAGCCGCTGGAAGGAATGTCATTTTTTTTTTAATTTTTTTTAACAGATGTATATATAGTATATTTAATATTATAAAATAATTTTAAGCATAAATAATAATAACTCGAAATTTTCGGGATGTTACAATTTCCTAAACGTCTCTCAAAGTCAAACTACCTGGGACTGCACTCTAAATACCTTATCGGGACCACCTTATAGAAGGTCACCAGCGAATTTACATCTGACGCATGCAACTATTGATACATATACGCACAAGTGTTTATACATAACATATCAAGTCTTTTTAAAAAAACTGGGCATAACAACTTTTTTCCTTTTTCTCTCTCATCACCCTCCCAACTTTTACATGTTTTTAAAGGTAGATTTTTTTTTCTCCGTTCAATCTCATTCATATTTCTGACGATCTGTGAAAAATTTTGCAAATCTAAAATCATGAACGTGTTCTACGTGATTTTCTCTTTCAAATGAGATCCAATATGAAGTATTTATAACTCATCGCTCTATAAAAGAATGTCTTTGTAATTGTCTTTTCTTTTCTTTTTTTTATAAACTTGATGGAGACTGTCAAGTGCAATATTATAAAGCATCAAGTCAGACTACATAGTTTAACTCAGTCAAGCATTGCATATATATATATTAAAAAAGAGCAAGGCTTAGGTGCTATGATAGCATAAGGTTTTCCGTGCTATGGCCTCAAAAACCTATCGTATAAACTTCAAACTTCGATCTAAGTAGCTTAGTAAATTGGTTATATAATAACTTGTAGAATACCAATTTTTACTATTTTTGAAATTTTTTACTATTTTTTATGATTTATGAAAAATGGCAAAAAATGACTTAAAAATAAAAGAAAATTGCTAATGTTTTAGGTCATTTTATGCTATCTTTTATAAATAATAAAATTAGTAAAAAAATTTCAAAAAAAAAAATTATTCCTCAAAAAAAAAATTATTCCACAAGTTCATTATATAACCAATTTACTAAGCTACTTAAATCGAAATTTGAAGTGTATACGATAAATTTTTGAAGCCGTAGCACGAAAGACCTTATACTATCCATAGCAGCTAAGCCTTACTCATTAAAAAACATTATGTAATTGTCATGTATTGGGAGAGAAAGAAAGAAAGCATATTTGGTCTGATCTATAAATTTCTACACAAGTTTTGATATGTGTTCCCAAGAGAAGCATCTCCTACAGAAGTGTTTGTACTTAGTTATTTTCAACAGTTAGTCATGCCATGTTGTCGATCGTGCCACATGTTTTTGTTGATTCATTTACACGTTTGTTGTTTGATTTGCAACACGTTTTCTTCTTAGTAGTGCTCACAGAAATACCAACAAAAGAATGACAAACATGGAAAAGAAATCGGAGATAAGAAACCAAAGCATGAACTCAAACGAAATACATATAGAGTTGATATTGAATTAAACAAGATATATGAGCAATTAGCTAGCAATGTTTTCGGTATGAGAGGTTACAGATTCAAAATCTAAACATTTTTTTTTATGAATATTGAAATTTAAAAGATCATATATCCATCTTTCTTAAAAAAAAAAAAACATTTGTTAAAAGTTGAGTGCTTTAGATTTGTAAGAGCCAAACGAACTGTTATTGATTGGCGCATGCATATCATTTCCATATATATAAATATAAATATATATATATATATATATATATATATATATATATTTATAGTACGTACGTGTATATATATACACACACAAACTAACCTGAGCTCATCGTCACCCGTCTCAAATACATCCTTCACTTTTTCTTTAATTCACAACACACACATATATATATACACATGGATCTGGACCTCCCATTGACAATGGAATTCAGTGATTTCATCAGCTTCTCAGGCCTTTTCTGTGATTCCCCGATGCCGGCTCAAGATCATGAAACGGAGAACCCGGCGAGCGCTCAACAGCCTAAAGAGGTCCGGGATGCGGCGGTAGTCATCGATGATCCTCATCTTGAAGCAAGCTCTTTAGCTTTATCATTTTTTTCTTATTGTTTTCTTTGTTTATAATAGGATGTAAATATGTGTTTTGCTTTGAATTAATTACACTTCTCTGGTGCCTCAATTATGCACACGATGGAATTTCATGTATACCCCTTAAAAACTTCAAAATTATGTATTTCTCTATTTATAGTTCATAATTTCATATTTACCCTTCTAAACTTCAAAAACTCAAAATTTACCTATTTATTGTCTATTCTACTAAAACTCGTTTTTAATTTATGAAATACCCATTTTATCCTTCATTAAAAAATAAAAAAAACTAATAGTATATTTCGGAAAAACATCAGTCTTCTAATTGGTCGGTTTTCTAACGCTTACACTAGCATATACCTAAATGTTACTGTGTAAGCATCAGAAGTAGAAAAATGACCTATTTTCCCTCGGAAACCGTATAACTAGAAGACTGGTATTTTTTTAAAACATGCTACATAATTTTTAATTTTTAATAAAAGGTAAAATAGATATTTCATAAATATAAAATGAGTTTTAATAGATAAGACATTAAAATGGATAAATTTGTGAGTTTTTGAAATTTAGAAGGGTAAATATGATATTAAGAATTTTAGAGGGGGGATACGGAATTTCCAAGTTTCTAAATAAAGAAAACCGACATGAAGTATGAAGCTAGGTTGACGGTTAACAAAAAAAAAATGATATTATATTTTACATTAATTCACACAGACCGATCTAGACCAATAAAAATTTATACAGGAAAATCTTGTTAAAAATGCATATATGGTTAATTTATTCCAAAAATTATATTTTCTTTTCCCAATATTTTATTTCTCAAAAAAGGAGATCAAATTTTGTTAATTTTTTTGGATTATGCATGTTCAGGTTACCAAGCCTCCAAGGAAGGGAAGAAGACCAAAACACAATTTCTCAGAAAAGGTAGGAATTAAAGCCTTTGTTTTTCATAATAACAATTTATTTATTCAGGTTCTATTTCTGTAAAATAATAATATCTATTTAAATACAATGTCTAAAGAGTTTGATTGTTACTTAAAAGTTAATTAAGGAAGATTAAGTTAATTACTCCAACTATCACAAAAAAAAATTAATTACTTTTGTTTGGTTAAAACTAGTTACTTGACTTCTGAATTAAAAATTAATTAAAAAGAAGAGAAAATTAAATTGAAAGAAAGAAAAAATTAAATTTTCTCTCTAATAGCAGGTTCTACAGACATAATAAGTTAACCTGCCTGAAGAGGCGGTTTAACTTACTCCGTTGTAACCCCGTATTATTGCCCTTACAATATCTTAAGGCATCACAATTTTTTTCAGCTTAAATGAAACAATAAATCACTTATTTCTTTTCTTAGCTGCAATTAAACATATATATATATATATATATATATGGTGAACAAATCTAATTGTAGAACAATTTTTGTAGTTGGAAGTTTCTTAAAAAAATTATTAAATAATTTTCTTATTTTAGATGCGTAGAGAAAGAATTCAAACCAAATTGAAGATTTTGCGTGAGCTCATTCCAAATTCTCAAAAGGTATAGATTTGAAGTAATTACTAATCTCCCCACAAATTATTTGCTAATTTCTCTTACAATTTTTTTTATTTATTAATTTCATACCTTACTTTGAATCCTTGATTGAAGTTGGACAGTGCTTCTCTTCTAGGCGAGGCAATTTCTCACATAAATGCTCTTAAATGTGAGCTTCAGGTACTTAATTTATTATATTATTTAACATATATATCAATTTTATTTTGGTTATACACATGACAAGCTATCTGCATTATATATAGGTTTCTTTAATTTCAAATTAATAACAGTGTGAATGGTAAATTTAATATTTTAGATAAATATATATATATATATATATATATATATATACACACACACAATTTTGTGTACTATAATTTTAGCAAAATATAAGTGGAGTGAAAGAAATATCTTTTATTCCTAAAGTTCTCATATATTAAATAACTATTATATTTATTTCTTCACAATTTTAAACTTTGTTCAAAGTCCAATTAGATTTGTTTCTTCTTGCTAAAAAAGACGGTGTAAAATAAATATACATCTTATTACTAATTTTGAGACCAGTCTACCAGAAACACTGAGAAAAATTGTTTTGACTGTAAAACACAAAATTATTTCTTTGGATGAGAATTATGAAATTTCTTACATTTTTTAATTAAATTTTAGATGATGCAAGAAATGATTCAATTTCCATACACAAATGTGTCTCCGTATGATTTGCGATTCACCGGCGCAACACCGATGTCTCCGTTTGTACCGCAAATCAGACCAAATATTATGATTACTGGTATGAATGGTAACTTCACAACAATGCACCAACCGTTATATGTGCCGTTTCCTCGATTCCCCGCTCCGGTTGCGATGTCGTTTTTACCTCCAAATCCTTATTACTGTGATCAAATACAAGGCTCTTCGACTGCGGCCATGCAACCGCAGATGCAAGCAATGCCAGTACATGCAAGTTACCAGAAGGAGATGATAGAGAAAACTTTAAATCAAAATTAAATATTTCCTTATTTAAATAGGATATGTTTCAATAGTTATTTTTATTTTTCAAATTAAGGCTTTGAGCAAAGATTTGTATACATGTTTTAAATGTTAATTTTCTGCAATTCCTTTTGTTTGGACTATTGTATAATTAATTCTCATGTCCATTTTATGCATGTTTGAAATTTTTTGATAGGCAATTGGACTCTGAGTTAATTATCACATTTTCTTCACTACTTTTTTTTTCTTTCTTCAATGTATATTATACTTCTTTCTGAAAGTAAAGATGCCTTAGTTGCTTAGTAAATTAAATTCCTACAATATTATACTCTAAAATTTGTTTAGAAGCTAAATTCAAGGGACAATTCAAATTTTGATAAAAACTATTGAACATTACATTAAATCATTTCCTTTTTACATGTCTGAAAACTTGTTAAGAACCGTGAAAATACATAAAAAATTTAGAAAAAATAAATCATGATTTTTCAACCAAATTAATCACAATGCATCAAAAAATTCCAAACTGACTATAAACCAGGAACAAAAAAAAAACTAAACCAGAGGGACAAACAACTAAATAATGTGCAACATGCTAAAATAGAACCAATTTTTGTCGATCCAATTCGGTTCAAACCGATATAAAAACAAAAACATAGAAGTACTAAGCAACTCTAACATAAACCTCATCCCAAAAAAAAAAATTAGAATTATTTAAAACAACAGAGACTATAGAAAAGTAATCCCCCAGAGCAAAAATTTGCATAGCTCTAAAGTCTTGCACTGTTGCTGCATAATATAAAAGCATAAACAACTAACGATTCGATTCGCCACACAAAATTTGAATCTAACCACGGTTCCTAGAGGACCAAGAATTGGTCGAAGGAGGCAACCGGGACTCCCCACCAGCTACTGGCCTGCTACCCTCGCTGCCACCTGTCACCACCTGATTGAACAGGAGGCCTGTCATCGGGACGGCTCCACCTGTCAGTTTCAGGTGCTGGTACAGCTGGTCTCTCAGTAGGAGCTGCATCACTGGTACCACCACGCCTAAACTTAGGCACATATTTGCCACCACCTGAAGGAGCGGTGGAGGCAGCGGCAGCGCAGCGGCAGCGGCAGGAGCAGCAGGAGCAGCAGTAACAGACTCAGTGGATACAGCAGGAGGAGGTGCGGTGCGTGGGACCGGGTCCACGGTAGAACGTAGGAGGGACTCACGACGGAGTTTTTCTTTCTCTTCGAGTTCTCTTTCTCTCTGGCGCTGCTTCTCAGCAATAGCATCGAGTCTTGCTTTGCGCTCGGCTTCTTCTATCTTCTTCCTCTCCTCCTCTGTAGGATTCAAACATTATAATAGAGTGAGGCTATGATTCAATTGTACTTGATGACTAAATTTTCTTTTATTTTTATTTGTTTAGATAGGTAGAAAATCACTACTTTAGAATGGTCTAGAATCTTTTAGATCAAGTGCTTTTCTATCTATTTAATAAGTACCAAACAAATTCTAAAAATATAAAATTTGATCTACAAGAACATTTTCATATGAAGGTCATGTTGTACGGTTCAGATCAACTGTTTGGACTTGGAAAATATGCGCTATGCATAGTACCATAGCCTCACTCGTGTGTATATTATATATATATTTTTAAGTTAGCATCAAGCTTTGTGCTTGGCAGTAACAATAAAAGGGAATATATATACCTTCGCGCTTGCGGGTTTCTTCCTCTTGAACGGAGTTGAGTGATGCGCTCTTCCTCAGAGGTGACGAAATAAATGAGTTTGCGCATTCGGTCCCTCTCCATTTTTCGCATGGCCAGCTGTTGGTTGATGCGATCTTCTCTCTCCTTCATCACTTGCCCGAACTCTGCTTGCCGCCTCTCATCTATTTTTTGCCTCATTGCATTCTGTAAAAAAAACAAGAAAAAAACATCAACACAATAAATAACAGATCAAATTTAAACACGCTAAAAAAATAATATCTGATTCATAGATCAAGAGTACAAATTGGAATCAGGCAAGGAATAAAAAAGGGTAAAGATATTGACACAGCTGTATCTTCTTCATGCAGTGCACATACAACAGAGTCATAACAGTGCTGCATATGACTCGTGTACTTCATGAAGCCAAAACTGCTCTGTGAATAAAGATTCGCGTACCGCATATTCAACAAGACGAGAGAGCCTATTCTTTCGCCTGAGGTCTTCAACGTGATTCTTTTCGCTTTCTTCTATGGCTCTCTACAATATACATTTTTTTTAATTATTAATCAGAAAACACAAATAAATTAAAATATAATAGCATTGTAACATATCTAATTCACTGGTCAAAAGAATTTGGAACGAGTTTAGCCCACATAAAACAAAAATGACTCAAATAAGAAAAGAAGGGCTGGTCCATTACAATTTTTTTCTTTCCTACAGTGATAAATTTAGAAAGAAAACACAACAATAAGATGCACTTATCATATGAAAAACTTAAAAACTTGTACATATCTGATATAATATAGAGATGAAATACATAAAAAGCAAAGAGGGAGTAGTTTCTGACCAGTTGTTCTTGTTCAAAACGGATCCTTTCCTCTTCGAGACGTTGGCCCAGCCTTGTTCAATAAGTGGGCTCTCATTCTCACGACGGGCCCGCTCCAAATGGTCCATAGTTTTAGCGAGCTTTGCAACTTCTTCTCAGTTTCTTGCCTCTCCTTTAGTTGCTCGCTCATCGCCAGATCAATCAGTCCCTGCTTCGTCATCTCCTACAAACATATAAAATAAAGACCGATCTGTAAAACACAACTCCCAACTATTTTACCAAACCAGATTTAGATAATTTTACCTACTTATATATTGAATGCCCAAAGATATAAAAAAGAGAGAGAGAAGTGCAAAGTACCCCTTCAATTAAGGGTTTCTTGCCCTTGCCGCCTTTGCGCCTTTGGGCATCCAAGAGTGCTTGCGCCTCCTGCATCTCTTTCTCTGCAATTTCCTTTTGAATTCTCGCTCTCTCTCTTATGCTGTATTCCGTCTCCAGTCGCTTCTTCTCCGCCTCCTGTGTTATCTTTTGTATCTTCATCCTCTTTGACTCTTCCTCCCTCTCCTGAATTTTTTTTTCCAAACATAAATTTCATCCAATGTTACTTCTTTTCATGTCAGACACAAAAATCACCAATTATCAAAGAACTTTTAATTTTCATTCAAATTGAAAGAAAATTGCAATACCATTTCAAGCATCTGGCGCTCGTGTTCTTCCTTGCGCTTCTCTATTATTGATTTTCTGGCAAGAAGCCTCTTGTGCTCTGTTTCGACAATCTCTGACAAGTGATATAGCTTATCTCCCAACTTGGACTGTTTCGGAATCGGAGGGTGGATGAGGCACCACGCTTTGTTAAGTGACTCAGTGAGTTTTGCCAAGTGATCACACAGTGTATCAGATTCAATGTCCTAGTAAAAAAAAAAATTCACTGTTCAGCAATAATCTTGTGAAAAGGAAGCAAATTAAGACTAATTAGGAGTAACTGTGGAAAAGGAAACAAATAAAAAGCTGCCCTATGCCATTTAGTATACTTGTATTAGGGCTAATTAACAAAAACGAGTACTAGTTTGACTACTCTATCAGTTCTATTAACTTTTACAATATTCTTTGATTTAATGTCCTGTAAAAGAAAAGGTACAAGTGACAACGTACCACATTGCCGAAAATGACGGCACCATTAAGGTGGTCAACCTTCATTGCAACATAATTGTACTTGACAGCATCAACAGAGATTCTCTCAACAACCGCAAAGTCGAAGAAGGGGATCATTTTTGAAAGCATATCTATTTTCATTGTCTGAAACACCTGAGCAGCCTGTTGAAATTTCATTCAAAAAACAAAACAAAAATAAGAAAAAATGACTGTTACAAATAACCTAGAGCAATTTCTCCTTTACTAATTTAGGTTAATTATAATGTTAGGTACTAAACAAATTTCATGATTGCAGTTCTCTCCGTACCTGTTTCAAAACCCTAAGTGCTGTGAGCTTCTCCAGAGCAGGTACATACTGAGGCGAGATGCACCTCTGGCACAGCCGAGGCGCGTAGAGAGCTTGCCACCGAGTTTTGCAATCTTAGCAAGAAGGGGTTGCACCCTAGATGCAAGATCCAACGGATGAAATTCATTCTCCAAAATATTGTAGAGATCCTTCACTTCTTGAGGCACACATGACATAACCCCTTTCGCTGCCTATAGAAAGAGAGAAACTTGTAAGTGAATTAAAAAATGATAAAAATTATGAATATTAGTGAAAAAGAACATGAAATGTATGTTCTTAGGATCATACCAGCTCTGAAAGAAGCGAGGCCCGTGAAAGCTGCATGACATAGCAAAAAAAAATAATTACAGGTCAGACAAATCGATATCTCAATTTCTAACAAAGCACAAAACACGTAATAATAAAGTTACCACTTCTCTATTCTCGCGTTTAGTATCCAATGTGAAATTAATCAACCCAGCCATGCGCAAATTTCTCTCCTTATCATTCTCTAACTCTAAATGAGACGCTCCATATTTGTGATCATAAGGCACCACCGAAAGAGCGGCAAGGAGAACCGAACCGGCGATGAGCTGGATATCCTTTTGAGAGAGGTTTTTGTTGTAGCTCTTTTGTAGAGTAAACAGTTTCAACCATGCATAGGCATTGTAGAGGTGACTATCCGCTACCCAAAATATTTCGGTGAGTTTTGCGTAATATACAACCATTAAAGACGGTTTTGGGCTCTTTTTGACCAGAGACATCAACCCGTGGATGTCTTCGACCGACCTGAAGGCTTCCTGTATAAGACAAAAAAAAAGAACAAGGTTTTATTATTTTTTTCTGGTTCGGTTTATATTTTTCAAAACTGAAAAGACTGAACTGACCGATTCTATAAGGTTTAAATCCAGACTTTGCAATCGATGGTTTGCTGACTTTTTATGACTTAAAATGAAGAAAAATTGTGTTTTGGATATTTTAGAACATCTACATATTTTGTATGGAATAGTTATGACCTTCCAAAATTTAGTCTCTTATTTCGTTTCAACCAAACAAACCGAAATTTACTTTAGTTTTTTTGGTTCGGTAGTTATTTGGTTGACAAGTTCAATTGTTGGTTCGGTTATATTTTGAAAACTGAATAAAACATTGGTTTTGACTATTTTAATTTGGTTTTAACCGAACCGACCTAATGAACACCCATAACACAAGCTGCAACCAACAAATAAAGATATATATTGGCAGAGGAGAATCAGAGAGAGTCTAATACAACACTACATAATGTATATCACTTAATAGGTACTGGTAAATTGCATTGTACCAATATAAATTACATGATAAGGATAAATACCTGCCAGAGATCGAGTTCAGTGGCAATCTTTAGTTGCTCCATGCGTGTGTCAAGATAAAGCTGGAGACTCTCTGGTGCCGTCAGATCGGGACGATCTCTCTGGTCACGGTACTTGTTCAGATTGGCCAAATGGTTGCGAATTATCTCGCAAAGCCTTCTAAACTCAGTGGTTCTTTTGTAAGTTTTGCAAAACTGGAACGCTCTGTGAGCAGTCATCTGCGTATCAGACAACGAGTGATTAAACAGGAGCACTAGTGAATACGTACCAGTAGACTGTTATAGGCCTGGTACAATATTTTTTGGATGGTACACGCTCCTGTTTACTTATCAATACTGGTCTGATATTTATCCATTAGACATTGCTTCAAGGGCATTTCTGTAATTTGTTTTCTCAAACATCAAAACATAGCTCTCACGAACCCTAAACAAAAAGCAATCAACAAATAGAGTGGAAATATAGAAAAAGAAAAACTAATACAAAAATACTATATAAGAAGATACTCGAAGAAGCCTTACAAGGTACCCAGATCCATTCATTTTATTTATTCTTTGTTTATATCAGAAGAGATATAGAAAGAGAAACTAACCGCATAGAGTGCCTCGAGCTTGGAGTTATTTCTAAGTATCTCCAAAACAGTCCTGTAAGTCTCCCAAAGGAACTTAAACCAAGGCGTGACTAGTTCCCTGTCAGACCTGTCCTTTCCTTTCTCCCCACTGACATAACTCAGCATCAGATCCTCAGGCCTCTTATCCATCTCCAAATCATCCACATCAAGCGCCTCCTCCAGTGCCTCCGCTTGACTACGTGCCTGTTCATACAATACAAGACACTTAAGCACAAACCGTAACACCAAAACCAAACCCTAATGTAGTCAACATCTATAATATTTAACCGAGTAGGTTAAAATGCCCCAATGTTTTCGTGCCGCAATCATGCCTCACATCTATATCTTCGTTAAGTCCAGATAGTCAATCTGAAACCGCTCAACATGATCTCCATATTAAAATGTGCTTCGAGACCAAAAATTTTTGGAAATTTTTTACTATTTTTTAGATAGGTACAAAAATCATGTTTTTCAGAAGTTTCAGGACCATCCAAAAACAGTGATTTTGCACCCATCTAAGAAAATAGTAAAAAAATTCAAAAAATAAAATAAAATTTAGTCTAGAAGCACATTTTAATACGGAGAACATGTTGAGCAGTTCAGATCAACTGTTTGGACTTTTGAGGCATGATTGGGGCATTTTAACCCTACTCTAATTGACCAGATAAGCACAATGCAAAGTCATCCTGGTAGAAATTGGGTACTCTTATGAACCTCTCTATATAAATAAAACCAACAAATTACCTGCTCGGCCCGCTCAGTGGACAATTGCATGAAGTACTTGATCACCTCCTCAAGAGACGAGACATTCACTTGTTGGCACACAATACGGTATTGGATCAAGCCGTCTTTCGCAAACCGACCCTTGCGCATGTCAACACAAAGCTCAACGTACTTGAACATTATTTTCTCTAAGGTCTTTTGCCACGCACGGTACCTCTTTGATGTGATGAGGTCGTGCAGAGCCTGGAGCGCTGCTTGCTTTTGTCCCACATTGATAAGCTCTAAAATTCATAATGTGTAGAATTGTTAAACAATTATTTCGAAAAGGAATTCATGGGATTAAAAAGGTAGTAGCAGTATAGAATGTCACGCTCTTTTCATTTAGACGACCCCTGCACGAATCTCAAAAATATTTCAAGGTGCCTATTTAGATGTATGGGACAGAATTAATGGAGAGTGGGGGCTGCTTTGAAATTCGTGCTGAATTCAACCACAGCCTCCACAGAGAGGAGTCTGTTTCCTCTGAGATATCTCCAATTTTCAGTTATCTAAAGTTGGGCCATTTTTTTCCAGTGCCTATTCAGAATGCAGGGGTCAGTATTATTGTGCTTTGAGATTCATGCATAAAAAAATATGAACAGTCCGGATTTTCCATGGATCAACTCAAAATTTGAGATATCTCAGAGGAATAGTATCACATTTGTTCAAGATGTTGATGTTAAATTGGCAGTAACTAAATTAAAATCAGGTAAAACAATACCTTCAGCACGCTTGAGAGCATTTTCAGGTTTCGCAAAAGTCGCCATGATTGAACAAAGGATTCAAAAGGTGCCCGCTTCCCTCAAGCAGGCGCTAGAAAGCCTGAAACACATAAAAGGAAATGCGCCAACAACATGCTTCAGTCCCAAATTACAAAATTTATGTAGCATCACAGGTTTTCTTTGGGATTTTTTTCTTTCATATTTAGTCTAGTTTATACCATACACTTCAAACAAGTAAAACTTGGAACTTTCTGGGTATGATTGCACAGATTTAAAATTCTCAAACAAATAGCAAACAAATGAACCATGAATTTCAGATGATACTCAGACCTTTAAAGGAGAAAACAATCTGTAGTCTAAAATCATGGAAGTATGATCTTTCAAACTATGCATTACCAAATTATCTGTAGGATTCAACCAAATACGATACAAACCAATGATGGATGGATCCAAAATCAACTTACTCTGTTTGGTATCCGCTAGGGTTCTTCGACAAAAGTCGAACAAAAGAGAATCAAATCAAAGCACGATCTGAAGTAACACTCGTTCGTCGCGACGCTGCTCTGGTCTCAGATTGTTGGATGCGATTTTGCGAGAGGAAAGAAAAAGGCGGCGGCGAGATTAGAGAGAGAGAGTTAGGGTTTCTCTCCACAGACGATAGAGAGAGAGAAAGAGAGAGAGAGAGAGAGGAGATGCTGTTTCTGTAGGGACCGGACTAAAAGCCCGTAAATTTATGTCCATATCCTCTCAAGTAAAACAAATTTTGAGTTTAAATCCATACCGTTATATCATATACACGGTTCTTTAAAAGTCGTGCTAAAGTAGATTGTATGGTCCAGATCTAAACACAAAAAATTTGTTACCTCTGGCGATTAAGTTCATAACATTTATGTCCAATAAGCTCTGAAGTAACTTAACTTTTAAATTTAGATCACAACCTGCCGATCAGGTTCCGGATAAATTCGGTCCGAGGTGGAAACAGATCTGACGGTCAAGATCTAGACACAGAAATTGAGTTACTTTAGGTGATATGAATTCGTAAATTTTGCTCGGTGCCTCTGAGAAGTTGATATTTCCATATCAGCCCTTAAAATAGTCCCTAGTATTAAGTATCGGTGCGGTTTTTGAATTTTTTACTATTTATTAAGATGGGTACAAAATTCAATGGTCTAAATTTGACTAGTTTTGTAAAATACTTAATAAATAATCAAAAAAATCAAAAAAATGTAAAATTTGACCTCCAAGTACATTTTAATATGGAGATAATGTTGAACGGTTGGATCGACTATTTGAACTTTGAAAATGAAAATATGCTCATTTTACAAATAGGTCCTTGTATGCACAGAAGCATCCCTCTTTATTTTAGGCAAATGCTTCTGTGCATACAAGGACCTATTTGTAAAATGAGCATATTTTCATTTTCAAAGTTCAAACAGTCGATCCGACCGTTCAACATTTTCTCCATATTACAATGTACTTGGAGGTCAAATTTTACATTTTTTTGAATTTTTTTACTATTTATTAAGATGGGTACAAAATTCAATGGTCTAAATTTGACTAGTTTTGTAAAATACTTAATAAATAATAAAAAAAATCAAAAAAATGTAAAATTTGACCTCCAAGTACATTTTAATATGGAGATAATGTTGAACGGTTGGATCGACTATTTGAACTTTGAAAATGAAAATATGCTCATTTTACAAATAGGTCCTTGTATGCACAGAAGCATCCCTCTTTCGGTTAGGCAAATGCTTCTGTGCATACAAGGACCTATTTGTAAATGAGCATATTTCATTTTCAAAGTTCAAACAGTCGATCCGACCGTTCAACATTTTCTCCATATTACAATGTACTTGGAGGTCAAATTTTACATTTTTGTTGAATTTTTTTACTATTTATTAAGATGGGTACAAATTCAATGGTCTAAATTTGACTAGTTTTGTAAAATACTTAATAAATAATAAAAAAATCAAAAAAATGTAAAATTTGACCTCCAAGTACATTTTAATATGGAGATAATGTTGAACGGTTGGATCGACTATTTGAACTTTGAAAATGAAAATATGCTCATTTTACAAATAGGTCCTTGTATGCACAGAAGCATCCCTCTTTCGGTTAGGCAAATGCTTCTGTGCATACAAGGACCTATTTGTAAAATGAGCATATTTTCATTTCAAAGTTCAAACAGTCGATCCGACCGTTCAACATTTTCTCCATATTACAATGTACTTGGAGGTCAAATTTTACATTTTTTGAATTTTTTTACTATTTATTAAGAATGGGTACAAAATTCAATGGTCTAAATTTGACTAGTTTTGTAAAAATACTTAATAAATAATAAAAAAAAATCAAAAAAAATGTAAAATTTGACCTCCAAGTACATTTTAATATGGAGATAATGTTGAACGGTTGGATCGACTATTTGAACTTGAAAATGAAAATATGCTCATTTTACAAATAGGTCCTTGTATGCACAGAAGCATCCCTCTTTCGGTTAGGCAAATGCTTCTGTGCATACAAGGACCTATTTGTAAAATGAGCATATTTTCATTTTCAAGTTCAAATAGTCGATCCGACCGTTCAACATTTTCTCCATATTACATGTACT
>JAJGRW010000419.1:1785734-1869479 GCA_025461045.1 Carex parvula
TATAGAGGAGACTACGAATAAGTATGTGGAGCAACTTGGCAAAGGTATTCTTAATATTTCTTGAAATGACATTCGATCTTATAATTTTCCTATGTGGCATAAATGACATCCCATAGTAATAGTATGATTTCTGTTTCAAAAATTAAGTCATAGTTTTGTTAAAGGAGGTCATCAATAAAACTGAATATCTTTATTACTAAGAGTAGATAATTTTCTCTGGTCTACTTGACCATCGATAAAGCACAATTGTTTTGTTTTTGTAAGTAAACTGAGAATTAAGGTGACTCTACTTGAGGGATTTTTTTTTAAAAACGTAATTAAAACTAATTCATTAAAATAATTCATGTTAAAGAAACACATGATTACCAAAGTTTTTACAAAAACAACAAAACCGACTAGCCTATTTGGTTTAAGGGTTTTTTTTTTTTGCTTCACCGCATAGGCTATTCGGTCTAGCCTATTTTCACAAAAAAAATACCAAACTCTGTAACCTTGCTTGTAAATCCTCCTAAACCGAGATGACAATTCGGTTTAGGACTTTTTAGCCTAAACCAAATTGCCATTTCGGTTTAGTTTTATTTTTTATTTTTTTTAGAGACTAAGAAGAGCAAAGAAATCTAACACTAAAAATTTGATTTTTGTTTAAATTATTTGTTAGATTACTTCTTTTGATTTATAATTAGCAACAAAAAAAATACACTAAATTACTTGAAATTATGTTGAATTACACTGTATTACAATAAATTATGTTGAATTACACTAAATTATGCTAAATTACAATAACTCCGCTAATTACACTAAACTACGCAAAATTATGCTAAAATAGACCGATTATGTGCCATCTTTCACGAATCATAAAAAATAGTAAAAAAAATTCCGAAAATAGTAAAAGTTGGTATTCCACAAGGTCACTATGTAACTAATTTACTGAGCTACTTGGATTGAATAATAGGAATGAAAATTTTAATCGGAAACTTCAACTCAAGTTTTGAGGCTCTTCCCTTAGTTTTTTGGTGATTCTGAATTTTGGAATCCGGCATCGCGGGCACGGACGCATGCGTATTTTCGCAAGCTTTCCGAAAAGTGGTCATTTGCTGAAATTGGACACTCGAGTGCCGTTTTATAATCGTTTGAAGTTTCGCCGTCATTTTTCGCCTTTTCAGTGAAGATATCGTCCCTATTCATATGTAATTTAGCGTAATTAACCGTATTTTAGCGTAATATAATGTAATTTAGTGTAATTTAACTTAATATAGTGTAATTCAACATAATTTCAAGTAATTTAGCGTATTTTAGTATAAATATGCTAATTATATATCAAAAGAAGTCAAATAATTTAAATAAAAAATTCAAATTTTCAGTATTAGATTTCTTTATTTTGCTCTTCTTAGTCTCTTAAAAAAAAAAAAAAAAAAACCTAAACCGAAATGCCTATTCGGTTTAGCCCAAAAAAACACCAAACCGAATAGCCTATTCGGTTAAGCCTATAAAATGGGCTTAAATAGATTTTCTGTGGCATCGTATCCTACAACCTCAGTTAAAATCCTATAAACCGAATAGCCTATTCGGTGAAGCAAAAAAAAAAAACCTTAACTGAATAAGTTATTCGGTTTTTGCTGTTTTTGTAATTATTTTAATTACCATTTTAAAAAAAATCCCTACTTCAGCAGCGTACAACACTCCCCCAAGAACAAAGCATTTTTTTGTATTATTCCGATACACTTCAGCATCTTCTAGTGTTTCAAACTTGAACAACATTCAAGTTGGTAGCATTTGCCAAATTTTTGCCACTCCATAATTAAACTCAAATTACAGTTGTCCCACCATTTATAGTACTTTTTTAAATATTTCTCGTATTGCAGTTACTTGTGGAGCTCCCAGTCGAATTAGGTGTTAGATTTTGTTACAACAGAGAAAGGTGAGACTAGAGAAGAGATTGCAAATAAGTACCTGGAGCAACTTGGTCCAAGGTATTCTTAAAATTTCTTGAAATTGACATTTGATCTTATAATTTATAGGTGACTGTTTGGTGTATAGTTTTTTACCTTTGTGGCAGAAATGACATCTCAATATTATAATACTATGATTCATGTTTCAAACAATTAGGTCACAACCACTGCACTAAGCCGGCAGTTCTAAGATCAAAGCAATTTTATAATTCATTATGCAGCTTGACTCTTGATTATCTTGTAGATAGAGAGTTCCTCATAGGAGTGTTAATGATGCCCTTTTATCTGTTCATCTGACCTTTATTGTATCTAATTAGACGGGTATGGGTAAGACTTGTTTCAATTAGCTTATTTGGTACGGGTATTAATAAAGTTTTTTATATTTGCTTAATAGATAAGGATACGAGTAAAAACTATTTTGTACCCATTGTCCTATAAGATATATAATTATAAAAACTAAAATTATTATTATCTACAAAGTTTTCTGAAACTTCTTTTAATTAAAAATATATTTCAAGCATTTGTACTTATTTTTTTGGTTGTGACAGTGTAGTTTAGAAATGCATTTTATACTTAATTAGATTATTTAAATTTCAAACACATATTTAATTAGGGAGTGCAAAATGCATTTTATATTATCTAATGTTCTAGTTTTCTGTCATGATGAAATCGTTTAAGATATTACATTTTTATATTATTTTGCTTTTGTGACACAAAATTTTGTCCCATAAAAACGAATTTGGTAGTACGTTTTCATCTATTATGAAATATCAGCGAATTTAAATTACACTATATGCATACATTATTTATTCATACCATATGTGATTAAATTTTGAATATAACAAATGTTAAGAAAAAAGTAAGTCATATTGATAACTAATTATATTGTTTTGATAATAGTGACAACCAATTCGATAATCGATAAAACATATGTTGTTCATAATTTAGGTAGATTGTATATAAAAATCAATTCAATTTTATAAATCACGTATCATACATCAATGAGTGGCTAAAAAACACAATTAATGCACGGTTATCAATTTTATCAGAAAAAGTAAATATTATTTCCTAGTAAAAGATACAAACATACGTGTCGGAATTATAATTAATCTTATTTTAATAAGAAAACATACTGGGTCAAATAGACAACTAGTAAATAGAATTTTAACGCAGACTAAATTAAAATAAAGCTCCACTTTTAGACTAAATTAAAATATCACTACCTATTTACGGCGACAAATCTTTAATTGTCAACAAAAATATCACATTTTTTTCAATTAAGAAAAGGTGTTTGGTAAAAGGTGGCATCTGTTAGGAATAAAGGCCTAAAGACAATACTTGCCAGCTTTTAAATGTATCACAAATTGATTATAAATTAAACCTTGCTCTCTGTCCCCCTCTGACACAAGGTCATAATCTCGCATCAACCACCACTTCCTCTCACGCAACCCCTACTTCCTCCACCTTCACTAACTTAGTTACCCTCTCCTTCCTCTCTTCTTGCCTACCGAGTCCACCAGATCGAACTGCTAGTCCAGTACCTTAAACAGCAACGGTACCGGTTCAGTATCTTCACTCTCCTCCTTTTAAGTTTCACTTCTACCTCTCTCACTGATTTCTGGCCCATCCTGTCCAGTTCCGGCCTCCATGGTGGGGCCTGATTTGTTGACAGGGGCTCTAAGGTCTCGAGTTTTAGGTTTCAACAGTCTTCAAGTTGGTAACATTTGATAAATTTTAGCAACTTGATAATGTCAGATTTCAGTCATGCATCATTAATAGTAATTTTTAAATGTTTCATTTGTATTGCAGTTACTTGGTGGAGCTTGCAGTCGAATTGGATGTGATTGAGGGAGGGAGGGAAGGATTAAAATGTTTTGATTTCGCAAGGATAGCTAGAGAGAGAGGATTTTGGTTGTGATTTTAAGAAAGTTGAAACAGAGATGGATACTATACCTTTCATAAAAGAAATGCTATATAAACCGGCCCTCAGAGTTTTTTTATCATACACAAAGATAGATTCTCAGTGGATAGATGAGTTTTGGATGCCATACGTCCCTAGATTTAGGGAGCACACTGAGGACGAAAAGCTGAAAACAATTAAGTGTCTGCAAGTGCGTTTCAGACAATTTGGAATTACAAGGAGGGAGATTTTTGGACGTGCTTCCAGAAAGGGGTCGATATGGTCTACTTATCGTGAGTTAAGATGGATTAAGAGTGAACTAGATGATTTTGTTGATGAATTGGTTTCCAGCAATTATTTGGAGCACCGAGAAGTAGAAGGTGAGTTAGAGCACAAAGTCGACATAGATGCAGTTATGAAGTCTCTCCACAACATAAAAAGAATGGAAGACTTGGTTCTTGATAACGCAAATAGTTCAAACTGCTTTACAAATGATGAGAAGAGCCGAGCACTCCTCCTCATAACAGCATTTCCAGCTCTTCGTGAGCTCAAAGACCCTCATGAAATGCTCCGGTTCTTATTAGAGTTATCAGCAGAACTGGACAATCTCCCGGAACTGATTTGCCAGGCATGTGAAGGACAGCCCCAGGCTCTTCTCCTTATAGGGTGTCTCCTTTCGTTCAAACCAAGGGCCTACAACACATGGAACAGGGTGAAAGATGATCTGGACAAGATCAAAGAGTCCAACAATGGTGCTTCTGATAATTATATGTGGCACATTTATACCTACTGCTATCATGATTTACCTTACTTTCTCACACCATGCTTTCTTTATTTAGCATGCTACCCGATGAATTATGAGATTCCTGCAAGGTCTCTAACAGAGATATGGAGTGCTGAATATTTTTTTGAACCACAGGAAGGAGAGACTATAGAAGCAACTGCCAATGAGTACCTGGAGCAACTTGTTCAAAGGTATTCTCAATTTTTCAGAAATTTGACATTCTGTCTTATAATTTATCTATTGTTAGGTGCGTATGGTATTCTCAATATTTGTGGCTGAAATAACATCCCAATAATAATAGGACGATTGCTATTTAAAAAATTAGCTCATAGTTTCCCAAAAAGAATTCATCAATAAACCTGATTTTTTTCTGGTATACTTGATGATCGATAGAAGCATACCTTTTTTTTTTTAACTTTGTAAGTAAACTGGGAATTAAGGTCACTCAACTACCTCAAAAGAGGAGACAAATAATGGTGCACTGCTAATTTTCAATTCTAACGGCACAATACCAACTAGAAATATACAATCTAAAAATATACAACAATCCCAGGCCAAGAACAAAGAAATTTTATAATCATTTACGCAAATTGACTCATTAAATTCTTATAGATAAAAAGGTCATGTCCATCTAGATTTTTTTTTTTCTTTTGATATATATGTAATTGTTGCTTATTTATTTTCCTTGTTGCTTGCAGGTCATTAGTTTTGGTTTCAAAGAGATCAATCTCAGGCGCAATCAAATGTTGCCGAGTACCTCAATCTATTCATGAATTTTGCATCCAAAAATCCTGCGAGGAAATGTTTTTGTTTGCCAATCCAAATAAGCAAGAAATGGAATCCGTGACCCAAGAAATGGAATCGACCCGTGTAGCATTTTATAATGATGACAAGAAACAATACACGGAGGGGTTTGAGGAACAAACATGGTATGATTATGTCCCTTCTCTAGTCTGTTTTGATTTTGATATCCATGTTTTGGGAAAAAATATTTTGGGAGAAAACCGAGACTTTTTGGAGGTGTTGGAATTGAGGAAATGCGCAATGCCACAAAGATTTTTACTTGGAATTGATCTCAGTTATCTAAAATATCTGGGATTGACGGGTAGTAACATATCTGAGCTTCCTGAAGATATTGGGCACATGGAACAGCTCAAAACCTTGGATGTGAGAGATACAAACATAGAAACCCTACCTGAATCTCTATGAACATCAAAACACTTCGTCATGTATATGTCAACCCTAGCCCCCAAATTAAAGGCCCACCCTCCACAGCAAATATAGATGACCTGCAAATCCTGAAAACAGTTGCGGTTCCCGAGTCGTGGCAAGAAAACTTTCCGCAGTTCCTGAGCAACCTTAGAAAGTTAGCACTTTCAAATAGGGACAATCCAAACTCCACAACAAATCCATATTGGAAATCTATTTCTAACCTGTTGAGTAACATGGGTAATCTCCTCTCAATGACAATTATAGGCGACATTGTACCGTCAGAGTTTGTAGATATTAGGGCCTTTCCTAATCTTGAGACGGTAAAGTCAATTAAATTAGAAGGAGAATGGATTTGCCGGAAACTGTTCATAGATCATGTTGAATTCCCACCAAATCTTGTGAAGCTCACCTTAACCAAGTCTGGTTTGAAGGAAGACAGGCTAGAAATACTACAAGCACTGAAATATCTGAGCTTACAAGGTGAAGCATACACAGGGAAGAAAATGGTTTGCTCCGCAAATGGGTTTCCACAGTTGCGGTTCTTAGAAATTTCCGAGTTAAAGAACTTGGAGATTTGGGAGGTGAAACCGATGGCTATGTCACAACTTACCACACTGCGTGTTATTCAATGCCTGAAACTCAAGAACTTTCCTAATCTAGAGCATGTTACTGATAAGGTTATAGAAAATTAAAATGCTTCTTTCGTCTCTTGCTTTAATTCAGTTCCATTTAGTTTTTTTCTTTCTGCATGTGTGTCCCTTGTTCATTATGTTACAGTTTTAATGTATGTTGTGTGCTCTCGGTATCATTCTTTTAATAATAATGTATGTTTGGGATTACATTGATTTCATGTTTTTAATGGATTTGGTGTTTCCATTAAATGAAATGGTATTTTTCTCTTATTTATTTTATTTTTTATTATGCATGTTGTGTTGTGATTATACAATGGTCATGAGCTCATGATTTTCGTAGGGGTGTCAATGGCACTATTTTATCCGTTTACCCGATCTGTATCATATTAGGTAAGACGGGTATGAGTAAGGTTCCTTTTTGTTAGCTTATTAGATAAGACGGGTATGAATAGTTTTCACCCTTTTATGAGATTAAGCTGCGTCATACTTCATTAGCATTTTCATGAAAATATCGCTTGACTCGTCTTGTCAAAATAGTTAAATGTAGAGCCAATTAAATTAATTGCGGACTCAATTTAACAAAAACTAGCAGGAAAACTAATGAATGTCGCATGCAAGATGCATGTTTATATTCTATTCTAATTGCTACCTACTTGCAAAATGAAGCCGTAAATATGCCATCTAATTTGAATTTAGCTCAATTTTTTTTTTTTTATTGAAGAGCTGAATGAATTTCATGTGATTAATTTGAATCGAACAGATAAATTCACATGTTATATAATTATTATATAATATTGTGACAATGACAGTAGAGTTGGATTTGCCTCTCGAAACTATTATGTAATAAAGTATGACATGATAACACTACAGCAGAAAGGATCATCAGCGACCAAATATTTGGTCTCTGATAGTATTTTCGCCGGTCGCTGATACTCATTATGGTCGCTGAAAGTCAAATTTGGTCGCTGATACTCCGGTCGCTGTAAGCATTGTCGCTGATACTCTTCTGATGACATCGCCGGTCGCTGATAATACGTCACCCGGTCGCTGATAAGTTTTTGCGACCAAATGTTTTTGGTCGCTGTTGTTTTTTTTCTGACGTCAGAAAAAGGCATCTGCGACCAAATAAACGGTCGCTGATACTTAAAACCGGCCGCAAAAATTATTCTGTCAGGTATTTGAAATTTTTTTATTATTTAAATTTCCACCATTTAATAAGTGGTACGACACGATTGGTACGAAATGTACCAAACAAATATAACAAACTATCATATTGTAAATTTTAAATTATCTCAAAACATGATCATATATATTCATCCAATGCAGGTCATTGTTACAAATGGACTTCTAATGATACGGTACTGGAACTCAAAGATGCTTGCAAACTGCAACTCAGAAAACAAATACAATTCTCCATTGCATAATTAGTTATGTCAGGATTACTGGAACCACTAGATTTGACCTTCTTTGTCTTTGCATCTTGCTCCAGAGCTTTCTTAAGAAAAAGTTAGCCACCAGCTGATGCTAGAACTGGAGCATTTGGCTGTTGATTAACAGTGTGAAACTGAGAGGGAGTTGCTACAAGAGGAATATTTTTTCTTCTTTCATTTATTGGTGGATACCGTGGAGGACTTCTACTTTGGAGTCTCATCTTGGTGCAAGGTATTCTAGGCACGCACACATCAACCACCAAGGCGCTGCAAGGCATCAACCACCATTAGCATCAACAAGGAGGTGGAGGCTACAACCCTACATCTCAAGGACCTTCCTTTCTTGTTTGGAGACAAGAACTAAAGGTATGATGTTTAATGATTTGGAAATTAATTTTGGTTTGATTTCAATCACACATGATGATCTCTTTTGGTACTTTTCTTGTCAAAAATTTTGAAATTCCGCTGCCTTAAGTACCATAAAACCCAACAGTGGTATCAGAGCATAGGGCTTATGTGTGATTGATTTTGGCCAAATTTCCAAATAAGATTAGTCAATTAAATCCCAAAATATGAAATTTTAGATATCATGTTGGGAATTAATTGATTAATAAGAATGCATGAATTGTTTGTGCATGTGTGCAATAGTTGCACAAAAGCTAACTCTGTTTTGCAGCGAACCGTGGGTTTGTGTGGCTCATGATTTCAATGCCTTGTGTGATGTAATGAATGCATGTGTGAATGCTTGTAACGCGGCCTTTGGTGCCCCATGATATTAATAATTTTATTTATTAAATAAGCAAGGATGTTAACTTGCTTCTCATGTAATTCATTCAAGGCTTGCATGCCTACTACATTTAGGATTGGGAATTTTAAATGTAATCTCAATTTCTATTAGAATAGTTCTAAGTAGATTTTGGGAGGGCATGGGTAATTAAGTTGCTCAAAAGGTGACTTTGACCATGGAGATGGTGGAAGGAGCGACGATTGCGGAAAGAGTTTTCGCAAGAGCCATAAGTTGCTCAATATGTGACTTCGGCCATGGAGATGGTGGAAGGAGCGACGATTGCGGAAAGTGTTTTCGCAAGAGCCATACAAACTCACAAAGCATATGTGATATGCTTTATGTTTGTATTTTATATAAATCCTATAAGAGTTATAGGATAGGTATGGGTGTATGAATCACACGACTACCTAAAAATTAAATAAGTCCAGAAAAATTAAGTGTCATTCCCTTCCTTCTCTATCCAGATCAAACTATCGATCGCTAGTTGATGGGACCTACTCAGTAGGCATCACTTTCTATCTTTAGGAGATGTGGGGCATGACGGTCATGTCGAACCAAATAGAGAGAGGTTTACTTGACAAGGATAATCCAAAACGGTTTTGGGCCTTGGGGAATAGTTTATTCAAACATAAGATGGTTGGATAAACACCAAGAATCACCCGGTTGTGATTGGCAAGGGGTTGCCTACCTAAGATAGCTAAGTTCAAGTTTCATGCTGACGCTGGCTTGTCTTAGTGAAAATATGGATCTTGGACCTGCTACAAAATTGGACTTAAATTTTATAATTGTAGTGGGAGTTTTATTATTGTGGTAATAAACACATAAGCATGAACTTAACTCAAACATTCTAATTTGTAGATCATGTCGAAAGAATCTTCCTTCTCGTTGCGTTCTCTTTTGGAGAAGGAAAAATTGAAAAGTGATGGTTCAAATTTCATGGATTGGCATCGCACCTTGAGAATTGTTCTCAGGCGTGAGAAAAAGGAATATGTCTTAACTAAACCTCTCCCTAACAAACCAAGTAACACAGCCACTCAGAAAGATAAGGATGAGTACACCAAGCACGAAGAGGACGAGCTTGATGTTTCTTCCCTCTTGGTTACATTGATGAGCCCTGAATTGCAGAGGCAATTTGAGGCAAAGTCAACGTACATCATCATGAGCCAGCTCAAGAAAATGTTTCAAGAGCAAGCTCGTGTTGAGAGGTACAATGTGACTAAGGGTTTTCTGGGATGCAAGATGGCTGAGGGTACCTCCGTGAGTGCTCACATGCTCCAGATGATGAGCTATGTGGAGCAGCTGGAGAAGCTCGAGTGTCCCGTGGACAAGGGGTTGGCCACGGACATCGTGTTGAACTCTCTACCGTCGAGATATTCTTCATTCATCATGAATTACCACATGCATGGAATGGAGAAGAGTCTGGAAGAGTTACATGGGATGTTAAAGACTGCAGAGGCTGACATGAAGAAAGGAGTTTCTCATGTCCTTGCGGTCTCAGAGGGAGGGAGAAAAGTTAAGAAAGGCAAAGGCAAGAGCAAACGAAAGGGTGATGCTAAAGGAAAAACTCAGATGGAGATCTCGAGTTATCCCAAGGCAAAGACCAAAGTCCCTTCTGATGTTGAGTGTTACTACTGTAAGAACAAAGGACATTGGAAGAGGACTTGCCCTAAGTACCTAGAAGATAAGAAGGCTGGAAAGGTTCCAACTTCTTTAGGTATGTTTGTTATTGAAGTTAACCTTGCTACTTCTATCTCAGACTGGATATTGGATACCGGTTCATGTGCTCATATTTGTTCAAATATGCAGGCACTAAAGGATAGGAGAATGCTAGGAAAAGGTGAAGTACAACTCCGCGTCGGAAATGGTGCAAGTGTTGCAGCTGTTGCCGCAGGAAATGTAGAGTTGTTTTTACCTAGTGGGCTTGTAATGGAACTTAAGCATGTTTATTTTGTTCCTTCTATTTCAAGAAACATTATTTCTATTTCATGTTTGGACATGGATGGTTTTGTGTTTACCATCGAGAACAACTGTTGTTCTTTTTATAGAAATGGTTTGTTTTATGGATCTTCTTCTGTGCGGAATGGTCTATACTTGCTTGAAATGGATAAACAAGTCCTTAACATCAATAACAAACGACTCAAGGCCCAACATGAGAGTGAGACTCTTGTGTGGCATTGCCGCTTAGGTCATATAAATGAGAAACGCATCAAGAAATTGCAAGAGGTAGGACTTCTTGGTCAATTTGACTTTAAGTCGATTGACGTGTGTGAGTCTTGTTTACTTGGAAAAATGACTAAGGCGCCTTTCACCAAGAGAGGCGAAAGGACAAATGAGTTGTTGGCACTCATACATACGGATGTGTGTGGACCAATGAGCATTTGTGCAAGAGGTGGTTATTCATACTTCATCACGTTTACTGATGACTTCAGTAGATATGGTTATGTCTACCTGCTGAGACATAAATCTGAAACCTTTGAAAAGTTCAAAGAATTTAAGAATGAAGTTGAAAACCAATTGGGCAAAAAGATAAAAGCCATGCGATCAGATCGTGGTGGCGAATACTTGAGTAACGAATTTGGTGATTATCTAAAAGAGTGTGGAATTGTTTCACAACTCACTCCTCCTGGAACGCCACAATGGAATGGTGTTTCTGAAAGGAGGAATCGAACCTTGTTGGACATGGTTCGATCGATGATGAGCCAAGCTAGTTTACCATCTTCCTTTTGGGGTTTTGCACTTGAAACTGCCGCATTCACACTAAACAGGGTGCCATCAAAATCCGTAGAAAAAGACACCATATGAGATATGGCATGGAAAGGTTCCTAATATGTCTTTTCTAAAAATTTGGGGTTGCGAAGCTTATATCAAACGGTTGATATCAGATAAGCTAGGACCCAAATCTGACAAGTGCTTATTCATTGGATATCCCAAGGAAACTAAGGGATATTACTTCTATAAGCAGTCTGAAAGCAAAGTGTTTGTTGCCAGACATGCTGTGTTCTTGGAGAAAGAGTTTCTTTCAAGAAGAAGTAGTGGGAGTAGTGTGCAACTTGAAGAGGTTCATGATGCAACACTTAACAGTGAGATCAGGTTAGATCCCATTGTCCCACCCATGAATATAGAGGCTAGTGGGAGTCAACAAGAACCTATTTTGCAACCAGTTGCAGAAGAAGTTCAAGCTCCATCCCACGAATCATTTTCACAAGGAGTTGTGGAAGAAAGTCAAGAGGCAGATCCACAAGGGGTTATGGACGAAGCTCTTGAACCTCAAGCACCTGTTGTTCGTAGGTCAGCAAGAGTGAGTCATCCGCCTGAAAGATGGTTAGGGCTCCATGAGGTGACAGTATTAGATACTGAAGATCCTTTGACCTATGCGGAAGCGATGGCAAGTCCCGACTCTGCAGAATGGCTAGGAGCCATGCAATCCGAAATACAGTCTATGTACGACAATCAAGTATGAAACTTGGTTGATCCTCCGGTAGGGATTAAGCCTATTGAGAACAAGTGGGTTTTCAAAAGGAAATCGGACATGGATGGGAACTTGACTACTTACAAAGCACGGCTGGTTGCGAAAGGTTTTAAGCAAATTCAAGGAGTTGATTATGATGAAACCTTCTCGCCCGTGGCTATGTTTAAGTCAATTCGGATTATCTTAGCAATTGCCGCATTTCATGATTATGAAATATGGCAAATGGATGTCAAAACTGTATTTCTAAATGGAGATTTAGAAGAGGATGTCTACATGACACAACCTCATGGTTTTGTGGATCCTAATAATGCTAAGAAAGTTTGCAAGCTTCAGAGATCCATTTATGGACTGAAGCAAGCATCGCGGAGTTGGAACAAACGCTTTGACAAAGAGATCAAAATGTTTGATTTTGTCAAGTGCGAAGAAGAACCTTGTGTATATAAGAAGGTAAGTGAGAGTGCAGTCATTTTTCTGGTGTTGTATGTGGATGACATACTTCTGATTGGAAATGACATTCCTTTTCTGAATTCTGTGAAAAACTTCATTGATGAATGTGTTCTCAATAAAGGATCTCGGTGAAGCTGCCTATATTTTAGGCATCAAGATCTATAGAGATAGATCTAGGAGACTCATAGGATTGAGTCAAAGTGTGTACATTGACAAAGTGCTAAAAAGGTTTAGCATGCAAGATTCCAAGAAAGGTTTCTTGCCAATGTCATATGGCATACCTTTGAGCAAGAAACAGTGTCCTACGACGACTGTTGAGCTTGATTGCATGAAGAGAGTACCATATGCTTCGGCAATTGGTTCTATCAAGTATGCCATGATATGCACCCGCCCAGACGTGTCATACGCGTTAAGTGTGACTAGCAGATATCAGGCTAATCCAGGATTGGCACATTGGACCGCTGTCAAGAATATCCTAAAGTACCTCAAAAGGTCTAAGGATATGTTTCTTGTCTATGGTGGGGAATCTGAGCTTGTTGTAAGGGGTTACACCGATGCTAGTTTCCAGACCGACCATGACGATATGAGATCGCAATCGGGATATGTGTTCATTCTCAATGGTGGTGCTGTGAGCTGGAAGAGTTCCAAGCAGGAGACCACAGCTGATTCAACCACCGAGGCTGAATACAGAGCGGCCTCGGAAGCTGCAAAGGAAGGATTTTGGATCAAGAAGTTCCTGACCGAGCTTGAAGTGGTTCCTAGTTCTTCGGATCCTGTAGAGCTCTTTTGTGACAATAATGGAGCTATTGCACTGGCCAAAGAACCAAGATTACACCAGAAATCCAAACATGTTTTACGAAGGTATCACCTGATTCGAGAGATTATCAATCGAGGTGATATAAAGGTTTGCAGAGTTGATACGGACGGCAACACAGCTGACCCGCTAACAAAGCCGCTTTCTCAAGCAAAGCATACGATGCACACTGCCTCTATGGGTATGAGATACATTAGAGAGTGGATTTGAGATTGTGTAAGGCTACACTTGTTTAAGAGTTTTATGCATGGAGATGTATATGGGATTGGCTCTAGCTCAAGTGGGAGATTGTTAGTGTTGTGATCTAGAAGCCAATCACAGGATGATTGTTTTCTAAGTTTCGTTCATGTAATTGGATGATATGTTTATCATCTTGTTCCTTGAGTATTTTATTACTTATAGATCATTCGGGTTGAGGACCTGGAATTGTGGAACTCTATACAGGAGTTAATAAATACTCTAAAGTGTCCCTAGTCTTGGTAATTAACAAGGGACATTAATTACCAGCATAAGATTAGCATTTCGATTAGATGATGATCATGTTCTACAGATCATGTGACAAGGGGTTGTCAATCTAATCAAATGGATACCTGATGGAGATCAGGGGATTGGACGTGACCAAAATAAAATATTTAATATGGATTGTGTTTGTGTCATTAATGTTTTATTTGTGTCTTGAATTTTAAGGTATGAGATGATTATTTCTCTCACATGAGAATACATATTCGTGGGTATTATCCAACGCTGTTAGTTACTGGCAGTTATACAGATTCTATCTCAGTATGTATCTCTCATGTGGAGGGATAGTAATTATCAAGAATACCAATGTCCCTCATGTAAGTGAGTGATGATATCACTGGGCCCCTTGATGAAATAATACAAGTATGTGCACATATGATTAAGGAGTTAATCATAATTACTTAACTATTTCGGAATCAAGAAACGAGTAGATTTGCAAGGATGACACATTCCTACCTTGGATCTATTCATGATATCATGAGACATGGAATTGACACGAGCAATTGTTGCTTAGGGATCGTGATACAGTAAGGTACTTATCATCTGTGTTATTTGGGTAACTACAATGCATATTGCTAGGTGCCGCTTGTAGTTTATGGAATCGAAAGGAGTTTCAGATTCCATTGCCATTTGACATAGATCCCACAGGGTCACACCAATAAGAAGTTAATTAGAAATGTTCCTTAATTTATTTGACATGTATGACATGATAAATAAATTAGTTTCTCGACCAGAACATGAGAAATATAATTATTTGGAATAATTATATGATACTACAATTAATTAGATTAATTGTATTTGGCCCAATAAACAAAGTCCAATGGCTGTTGTTAATTGTGGCCCATGTTTGTGAATTGTTTTCTTAATAACTACCACGGTTTCTGAAAACTGCTGCACAGTGTTTCTTATTTTGACCATATCTCTTTCATACGAAGTCGGTTTTGAGTGTTCTATATCTTTCTGGAAAGGTAAGAGAAAGATCTAGAACTTTGCCTCTCTGGAGGAAAGACAAAATCGAATTAAATCGTGGTTAAAAACGTGGTAGAACGTGGCGGTTATTCTGGACCGCCATGTTCTGAAAACTGCCGCACACGTTTCCCATTTTGATCATATCTCCCTCATCTGAAGTCGGTTTTGGGAGTTCTATATCTTTCTGGAAAGGTAAGAGAAAGATCTAGAACTTTGTTTTCTGGAGGGAAACCAAATTCGAATTAGATCATGATGAAAAACGTGGGAGAACGTGGGGTTAGTTTTGAAAACTGAATTCACATTCCTCATTTGCTATATATACTTTCCCTCTCATTCCTTTTGAGTGTGATTTCGTTTTTAGAGAAAAGGTTCTGCCAAGAACTCTCTCTTTCTCTCTTGTTTCATATCTCATGTGTTGAGAAACCATAAACCCTAAAAGATCAAGATCTAGTTCTCTTGAAGGATAGGGATTAAGGAGCAACCAAGTTAGTACTCGCTAGCAAGAGGAATATTTGGTTTCTAATTAATTTCTTGGTGGATACCGTGGATGACTTCTACTTTGGAGTCTCATCTTGGTGCAAGGTATTCTAGGCACGCACACATCAACCACCAAGGCGCTGCAAGGCATCAACCACCATTAGCATCAACAAGGAGGTGGAGGCTACAACCCTACATCTCAAGGACCTTCCTTTCTTGTTTGGAGACAAGAACTAAAGGTATGATGTTTAATGATTTGGAAATTGATTTTGGTTTGATTTCAATCACACATGATGATCTCTTTTGGTACTTTTCTTGTCAAAAATTTTGAAATTCCGCTGCCTTAAGTACCATAAAACCCAACACCATCTTTCACGAATAATAAAAAATAGTAAAAAAAATTCTGAAAATAGTAAAAATTGGTATTCCACAAGTTCATTATGTAACTAAATTACTGAGCTACTTGGATTGAATAATAGAAATGAAAATCTTAATCGGAAATTTCAACTCAAGTTTTGAGGCTCTTCCCTTAGTTTTTTGGCGATTCTGAATTTTGGAATCCGGCATCGCGGGTACGGACGCATGCGTATTTTCGCAAGCTTTCCGAAAAGTGGTCATTTGCTGAAATTGGATACTTAAGTGCCGTTTTATGATCGTTTGAAGTTTCACCGTCATTTTTCGTCTTTTCAGTGAAGATATCGTCCCTATTCATATGTAATTTAGCGTAATTAACCTTATTTTAGCGTAATATAAAGTAATTTAGTGTACTTTAACTTAAGAGTGAGCCTATGGTGCTATGCATAGCATGGAAGGGGTCCGTGCTACAGCAAAAAATTTGACTTTTTAAAATTCTAATGGTCGATCCAACCGTTCAATGTGATAACCATATGAATATGTACTTGCAAACTAAATTTTATATTTTTTCGAATTTTTTTACTATTTTTTTAGATAGGTAGAAAAATCAGTGTTTTCTGAAAATTCTGGACCATCAAAATTCTACCTATCTAAAAAAATAGTGTAAAAATTCGAAAAAATATAAAATTTAGTTTGCAAGTACATATTCATATGGTTATCACATTGAACGGTTGGATCGACCATTAGAATTTTAAAAAGTCAAATTTTTGGCCGTAGCACGGACCCCATCCATGCTATGCATAGCACCATAGCCTCACTCTTAACTTAATATAGTGTAATTTAACATAATTTCAAGTAATTTAGCGTATTTTAGTATAAATATGCTAATTATATATCAAAAGAAGTTAAATAATTTAAATAAAAATTCAAATTTTCAGTATTAGATTTTTTTATTTTGCTTCTCTTAGTCTCTTAAAAAAAAAACATAAACCGAAATGCCAACTCGGTTAAGCCCAAAAAAAAAACCAAACCGAATAGCCTATTCGGTTAAGCCTATAAAATGGGCTTAAATAGATTTTCTGTGGCATCGTATCCTACAACCCCAGTTAAAATCATGTAAACCGAATAGCCTATTCGGTGAAGAAAAAAAAAAACTTAACCGAATAGGCTATTCGATTTTTGCTGTTTTTGTAATTATTTTAATGACTGTTTTTAAAAAAAATCCCTACTTGAGCAGCTTACAACACTCCCCCAAGAAGAAAGCATTTTTTTTTATTATTCCGATGCACTCCAGCATCTTCTAGTGTTTCAAACTTCAACAACATTCAAGTTGGTAGCATTTGACAAATTTTTGCCACTCCATAATTGAACTCAGATTGCAGTTGTCCACCATTTATAGTACTTTTTTAAATATTTCACGTATTGCAGTTACTTGCTGGAGCTCCCAGTCGAATTAGGTGTTAGATTTTGCTACAACAGAGAAAGGTGAGACTATAGAAGAGATTGCAAATAAGTACCTGGAGCAACTTGGTCAAAGGTATTCTTAAAAATTTTTGAAATTGACATTTGATCTTATAATTTATAGGTGACTGTTTGGTGTATAGTTTTTGTCCTTTGTGGCATAAATGACATCTCAATATTATAATACTATGATTGATGTTTCAAACAATTAGGTCACAACCACTGCACTAAACCCGCAGTTCTAAGATCAAAGCAATTTTATAATTCATTATGCAGCTTCACTCTTGATTATCTTATCGATAGAGAGTTCGTCATAGGAGTGTTAATGACGCCCTTTTATCTGTTCATCTGACCTTTATTGTATTTAATTAGACGGGTACGGGTAAGACTTGTTTCAATTAGCATATTTGGTACGGGTATTAATAAAGTTTTTTATATTTGCTTAATAGATAAGGATACGAGTACAAACTATTTTGTACCCATTGTCCTATACGATATATAATTATAAAAACTAAAATTAGTATTATCTACAAAGTTTTCTGAAACTTCTATTCATTAAAAATATATTTCAAGCATTTGTACTTATTTTTTTGGTTGTGACAGTGTAGAAAAACAAAAGTGGAATTACGTTTACATTTCTTCTAATTTGGATATTTAAAAAATCAAATTGATTAGCGAGCTATTCTTTCCGTATCATTATCTATTTTCTAATCTTCTTCATTTTATATTTAATTAAATTATTTAAATTTCAAACACATATTTAATTAGGGAGCGCAAAATGCATTTTATATTATCTAATGTTGTAGTTTTCTGTCATGATATGAAATCGATTAAGATATTATATATTATTTTGCATTTGTGACACAAAATTTTGTCCCATAAAAATGAATTCGGTAGTACGTTTTCATCTATTATAAAATATCAGCGAATTTAAATTACACTATATGCAGACATTATTTTGTTCATACCATATGTGATTAAATTTTGACTACTATTTTATAAGTTGTAGAGTCCAATTATTCAACAAAATATAACAAATGTTAAGAAAAAAGTAAGTCATATCGATAATCCTTAAAATATATGTTGTTCATAATTTAAGTAGATTGTATATAAAAATCAATTCAATTTTATAAATCACGTATCATACATCAATGAGTGGCTAAAAAACACAATTAATGCACGGTTATCAATTTTAGGAATAAAGGCCTAAAGACAATATTTGCCAGCTTTTAAATGTATCACAAATTGATTATAAATTAAACCTCGCTCTCTGTCCCCCTCTGACACAAGGTTATAATTCGCATCAACCACCACTTCCTCTCACGCAACCCACTGATCAATCTACCCCTACTTCCTCCACCTTCACTAACTTAATTACCCTCTCCTTCCACTCTTCTCTCCTACAGAGTCCAACAGATCGAACCGCTATTCCAGTACCTTAAACAACAATGGTACCAGTTCAATATCTGCACTCTCCTCCTTTTGGGTTTCACTTCTATCTCTCTCACTGATTTCTGGCCCATCCTGTCCAGTTCAGGCCTCCATGATGGGGCCTGATTTGTTGACAGGGACTCTAAGGCCTCGAGTTTTAGGTTTCGACAGTCTTCATGTTGGTAACATTATTTGATAAATTTTAGCAACTTGATAATGTCAGATTTCAGTCATGCGTCATTAATAGTACTTTTTAAATGTTTCTTTTGTATTGCAGTTACTTGGTGGAGCTTGCTGTCGAATTGGATGTGAGTGAGGGAGGGAAGAAAGGATTAAACTGTTTTGATTTAACAAGGATAGCAAGGGAGGGAAGGATTTTGGTTGTGATTTTAAGAAAGTTGAAGCAGAGATGGATACAATACCTTTCATAAAAGAAATGCTATATAAACCCGCCCTCAGAGTTTTTTTATCATACACAGAGATTGATCCAATCCCAAACAGGTGGATATTAGACAGAAATGTATGGGAATGGGATACCTACAGGTGGGACGGTGACGAACAAAAGCAGAGAAAATTTAAGTCTCTGCAAGTGCGTTTCAGAAAATTTGGAATTTCAAGGAGGGAGTTTTTTGGACGTGCTTCCAGAAAGGGGTCGCAATGGTCTAATTATTGTAAGTTGAGATTTGTTAAGAGAGATCTAGATGATATTGTTGATGAATTGGTTTTCTACAATTATTTGGAGCACAGAGAAGTAGAAGGTGAGTTAGAGCACAAAGTCGACATAGATGCAGTTATGAAGTCTCTCCACGACATAAAAAGCATGGAAGACTTGGTTCTTGATAACGCAAATAGTTCAAACTGCTTTACAAATGATGAGAAGAGCGGAGCACTCCTCCTCATAACAGCGTTTCCAGCTCTTCGTGAGCTCAAAGACCCTTATAAAATGCTCCGGTTCTTTTTAGAGTTATCCGCAGAACTGGCCAATCTCCCTCAACTGATTTGCCAGGCATGTGAAGGACGGCCCCAGGCTGTTCTCCTTATAGGGGGTCTCCTTTCATTCAAACCAAGGGCCTATGACACATGGAACAGGGTGAAAGATGATCTGGTCAAGATCAAAGAGTCCAACAATGGTGCTTCTGATAATCATATGTGGCAGATTTATACCTACTGCTATGATGATTTATCTTACTCTCTCACACCATGCTTTCTTTATTTAGCATGTTACCCGATGAATTATGAGATTCCTGCAAGGTCTCTGACAGAGATATGGATTGCTGAAGAATTTGCTGATCCACAGGAAGGAGAGACTATAGAAGAGACATCCAATGAGTACCTGGCGCAACTTGTTCAAAGGTATTCTCAATTTTTCAGAAATTTGACATTCTGTCTTATAATTTATCTATTGTTAGGTGCGTATCGTATTCTCAATATTTGTGGCTGAAATAACATCCCAATACTAATAGGATGATTGCTATTTAAAAAATTAGCTCATAGTTTCCTAAAAAGAATTCATCAATAAACCTGATTTTTTTCTGGTATACTTGATGACCGATAGAAGCATACCCTTTTTTTTTTTTAACTTTGTAAGTAAACTGGGAATTAAGGTCACTGAACTACCTCAAAAGAGGAGACAAATAATGGTGCACTGCTAGTTTTCAATTCTAACGGCACAATACCATCTAGAAATATACAATCTAAAAATATACAACAATCCCAGGCCAAGAACAAAGAAATTTTATAATCATTTACGCAAATTGACTCTTTAAATTCTTATAGATAAAAAGGTCATGTCCATCTAGATTTCTTTTTTGTTTTCATATATATGTAATTGTTGCTTATTTATTTTCCTTGTTGCTTGCAGGTCATTAGTTTTGGTTTCAAAGAGATCAATCTCAGGCGCAATCAAATGTTGCCGAGTACCTCAATCTATTCATGAATTTTGCATCCAAAAATCCTGCGAGGAAGAGTTTTCGGTTGCCAATCCAAACAAGCAAGAAACGAAATCCGTGACCCGTGTAGCATTTTATAATGATGACAAGAAACAATACACGGAGGGGGCATTTGAGGAACAACAATGGTATGGTGATGTCTCTTCTGTAGTCTGTTTTGATTTTGATATGAATGTTTTGGGAAAAAACATTTTCGAAGAACTGGATGTGTTGGAATTGAGGAAATGCGCAATGCCACAAACATTTTTACATGGCATTGATCTCAGTTACCTAAAATATCTGGGATTGAGGGGTAGTAACATATCTGAGCTTCCTGAAAATATTGAGGACTTGGATGAGCTCAAAACCTTGGATGTTAGAGATACAAACATAGAAACCCTACCTGAATCTCTATGGAACATCAAAACACTTCGTCATGTATATGTCAACCCTAGCCCCCAAATTAAAGGCCCACCCTCCACAGCAAATATAGATGACCTGAAAATCCTGAAAACAGTTGCGGTTCCCGAGTCGTGGCTAGAAAACTTTCCGCAGTTCCTGAGCAACCTTAGAAAGTTAGCACTTTCAAACAGGGATAATCCAAACTCCAAATCAAATCCATACTGGAAATCTATTTCTAACCTGTTGAGTCACATGGGTAATCTCCTCTCAATGACAATTATAGGCGACATTGTACCATCAGAGTTTGTAGATATTAGGGCCTTTCCGAATCTTGAGACGGTAAAGTCCATTAAATTAGAGGGAGAATGGATTTGCCGGAAACTGTTCATAGATGATGTTGAATTCCCACCAAATCTTGTGAAGCTCACCTTAACCAAGTCTGGTTTGAAGGAAGACCCCATGTCCAGGCTAGAAAGACTACAAGCACTGAAATATCTGAGCTTACAAGGTGGAGCATACACAGGGAAGAAAATGGTTTGCTCCGCAAATGGGTTTCCACAGTTGCGGTTCTTAGAAATTTCCGAGTTAAAGAACTTGGAGATTTGGGAGGTGAAACCGATGGCTATGTCACAACTTACCACACTACGTGTTGTTCAATGCCTGAAACTCAAGAACATTCCTAATCTAGAGCATGTTACTGATAAGGTTATAGAAAATTAAAATGCTTCTTTCGTCTCTTGCTTTTATTCAGTTCCATTTAGTTTTTTTCTTTCTGCATGTGTCCCTTGTTCGTTATGTTTCAGTTTTAATGTATGTTATGTGCTCTCGGTATCATTCTTTTAATAATAATGTATGTTTGGGATTACATTGATTTCATGTTTTTAATGGATTTGGTGTTTCCATTAAATGAAATGGTATTTTTCTCTTATTTATTTTATTTTTTATTATGCATGTTGTGTGGTGATTATAGAATGGTCATGAACTCATGATTTAGGTGTGTAGAGATACATCTTTGGGTATTAAATACTTTTTGGTGATTTTGGGTATTGGGCCCTTTCAATCTTTGTTTTTTGTACTTTTTTGCACAAATTTGACCAATATGACCTTATAACTTGTGAAAGATTACATTTCATGTAGAGAAATTTGACAAACAATTCACCATGTAAGTAGTGCTTATTGTCATTAATCATGATTTTAATGACATTAATTTTTATTTTGTGTCTGTGGGATGTTGAAGTAACGCACTACACCATTTCTTATTTTGGGCAACCAAATTTTTAGTTCTAATAGACATAAATTGATTGCAATATAACATCATTTTACAACGGAGTAAAGAAACAATTCCAAAGCTTTTGTGAAAAAAAAAATGTAATACTTGGCCAGGAAGTGAAAAATTATTTGCAAACCAGACGAGTTAATCTTGTCAATTCAGTAAGCAATCCTGCATATGTATACAAAAAATTATTTGTTGCAATATAGTTGCAACCAATTTTTAGTTTCAATTTTTTTTAATATTGCAACCCAAAAATGAATTAAGACGTTTGTAAAAGTCTCTTATTTGGTCACATTATATAACGAGAAAAATATGAGTTCAATTGAAATTGTCATCCAAAATCACAATTTTTCTCACATTTTGACAAAAAGCATAAAAAAAAAGAATTCCAGAACTTTTAAATATATATGTATACTGTTGTGAAATAAATATAGTACTTGACCAGGAAGTGAAAAATTATTTGCAAATAGACAAGTTAATCTTGTCAATTGTGAAATGTCACTAGAAAATGATTACTTCGGTAAGCAATCTTGCATATGTATAAAAAAAAATGAGTTGATCTTTCATGTGTCTTCTCGGTCAATTAATTTTAATTCGTTAGATTTAAAGTAACTTTTTCCTTTGTCAGATTTAAATATTTTGAGTTCAAATCCAATCAAATTAATGTCGAAAGCTGCTAGGGAATAAATTAATAATATGCTTTTTTTTGTTATCTTCCAAAAATGAATAAGAGGTAGGCCATTCGGAAATGAGATGTGCGATTTGCCGAAGTTGGGAATTAATCTGTTTATGCACCGACTAAAGCTGGAGAGAGATATGGTAATAACAAATTAATGCTAATTCTATTTGCTCACAGTTATCTGTGTATTCGGAAAATTGATATTTTCAGGTGCAAATTAAGTGGCAAGAATTATCTCTATTCCATTTTTTTGCAAAATCTCTCCATTTGGACATGTGCACTTATGTTTTTGGAACTTTGCACTTAAAATCTGAAATAAATAAATAATTTGCATAATATATACCAAAAATAAATAAAAGTAAATAGAAATAAATAATAGAATCATCCTCTAATAAATTAATAGCTTCGTTAATCATAACATTTTCTGGATCTAGAAATCATTAATAAATTTAAATTTAACCATACTAGTTTAAACTTAGCATTTAGTGTTATATATAAGTATCATCTATATAATAAATGTACTATAACTTAGTTAAAATTTTGTTGTTCACTAAAGTGATTTAAATATTTTTTTATCAGTAACCTAAAAATCATGATTGTTGTTGCATTACAAACTCGACTCACAGTGTTGAGTTATTTGAGAATTTAATTAGCAAGTTTTATTTTCGAACAGCTTATAATATAGTTTTTATTATAAATATAATTTAAATAAATTTTAAAAATACTTTTAGATTATAAAAAAATTGCCAAATAATTCTTAAGTATTTCCTAAATATTTCTTCAAAAAAATTGACAAAAACTTGATTCTTTGGGTAGCTAAATAATGCAAAAATAAATTTACTTTATTAATAATTCGCCTGTGAGGCATGTATATATGTTACTTTATTAATAAAGTTGTTCATGTGAATGCATGATACCCGTCTTAATTTACTAAAAGGAGGGTCATCATTATAAGTTGCTCTTTTATTACAATCCACAATATATAGTTTGATGCGTTCCCTTCTCCTGCCCTGAACCTGAACCAGCAAATCAATCTCCTGTCCTGAACCTGAAACAGCAACGGTACCGGGTGAGTGACTCCTCTCTTCCATCTCTGGGTTTCACTTCTATTTCTCTCACTGATTGTTGAAAATTGATTAAGAGTTGCTATAATTAGCATCAGATGCGTAGCTGCTATAATTAGCAATTTCTATTATAGTAAAGTTAGTAATTAGATGCATGATGCGCATGAAGTAGCATGAAGTGCACTTCTGGTCAGTAGGGGTATTTATGGTAATAGATGCCAAATTTTGATTGTAGTGCAGTTATAGAAAGTAGTGGGCTCTATTATTAGATAGATGTACTTGTTATAAATCAGTAAGCATGTTATATAATTGATTGCAAGGAGTAAGAAAATACAATTAAGCAATTTTCTATTTACCAGAATTTACTGTTTACCAGTTTGCAATACAGAGGATTGGGTTCTGTTTTTCGTACCAGTAAGTGCACCAGCAAGTGTGCCAGTAGGTATACCAGCAAAGGCTCTAGTATACAGCCCAAGTTTTCCCAACAATGCTTTCCTGCCCGTCCTGTCCTGTTCCGGCCTCTCCTTTGTGGGCGCTCTAAGGTCTAGAGTTTCTAGTTTCAATTACAGTCTTCAAGTTGTAACATTTCATAAATTTTACCAGCTCCGTAATTTTAAAATATAGAAGAGACTATAGCAGAGCCTACATATTTCAGTCATGCTCCGTAATTTTCAGATCAGCTCCGTTACAGTCTTCACCTATGATTTTTTTTTTTTTTGCATTGCATTCCAGTTATTTGGTGGAGCTTGCATTTGAATTGGATGTGTGATTACACCAGAGGTAGAGTTTATAGAGGAGACTGCAAATAAGTACTTGGAGCAACTTGTTCAAAGGTATTCTCAATATTTCAAGAAATTGACATTCAGTCTTATAATTTATAGGTGATTGTTCGGCATACAATTGTTTTTCCATTGTGGCCAAAATAACATAGTAATAGGATGATTGCTATTTCAAACAATTATGATCCATAAAACGAGGTCATCAATAAAACTGGATTTTTTTTTTTTTGGTTTTATTACAAAAGAGTAGATACTTTATGCTGGTTTAATTGATGATCGATAAAAGCACCTTTGTTTTTTGTTTTTCAAGTAAACTGAAAATAAAGGTGACTCTACTTTGTTTGGAAATATTTAATTTCATAGCCGTACCAATTAAGCAAACAAAAAAAACTTTACCCTTACCTATATTCAATAAACTAATGAAAAATACCTACCCGTCTTATCGAATATGTTACGGGTTGGATAATATATATATGTAATTAATTTTAATTTTAATAATTACCCTGTAACGTAATGAAAAAAGAAACTTTACACATATACCTGATAAGCTAACAAAACAATAATCTTACTCATTTCCATTTTATCGAATACAAAACGAGTCGGGTAAACGAATAAAAGGGTGTCATTGACACGCCTATGTTCAAGACATCTATACGGTCAAATCTTTTAGAGGTTTATTTTGGTGGCATTTTTCAATTAAAAATAAAAAATAAAAGCTACAAGGAAAAAAAATTCAGTTAACAGTGAAAGATTATTATTTTATTGACTCTTTAGTGGGCTGGTGGAATCGTGCTGTTTGTTAAAAACGTGGCCCATTAAATGACAAATCGGACCAAGCATTCGATTTCATGTTATTAATGTCTCTTTTCTTTTGAGGATACAGCCCAGAAAAGCCCAAGTCCTGTTCCACTTGTCTTATTCATTTTATTTAGAATTCCAACAGCCCGAAGGCCCAAACAATTGACTTTCAAAGCCGAATTTGCTTCGTGTTTTCAACAATTTTTGCTCTCAGCAGATTTGAAACAAGGTCTGCAGTCTGCTCAAGATGAAGGATCATTTGAAACCATTAAAATGCACAATTTTGGATAAATGCATGATCCGGTCATGTACCACACCTTAAAAAAGTGTTTTTGATTTTAGTTATAATACGAAACCCTTTCCGAAAGAGAATAACCCCATATAAAGAGGTTTATGCATGCGAGACACATGGCAAGAATGCCACGTTGGCGTTTTTTGTTTATATAAGAATATTTGCGATTTAAACCCTAAGTTTTTTATTTCATAATTAAGTCAAAAAATAAATTTTAGGTAAATAATTTAAATTACCGGATGTTACACTTCATGCAGATGCAACCATGCAGGCATTCTCCTTACCACATTTTCCTTACCACTTTTGGCTCATCAAATACATTGATAAAATAAAACAAAGTACATGTAAATTAAAATGACCATAACGCTCCAATTAATCCAGTCTCATACAAAACAACAATCATGTTACATATAAATAAAACAGTACTATGTAAATCTTCTGCCTATGGAGGAAAATGGAATGAGTAAGCACCTCGCTCTAAATTCGTTCAAGTAAGAGAAGGAACACATGTAATTATATAAAAATTAGACGGATTCATTTTCGGATTGCAGCATCTTGTGCTCCTCGACCATTCCCATATGACTCAGCAGCAACCAGAAATGAGTGAGTAACTCCCCACCCCTGCTCAAGGACTTGGCATGCTCGTATGAATCGCAATGAATGGCAGCAAATCCAAGCATCTCCATCCAGGTCTCGCTAATTAACTTCCATTTTATTTCTGGTTTGAGTTTAAGCAACTGTTCTGCAAGTCGTTGGCAGTCCCTTATTAATATTTGGCCATGTTTTTTCAGCATCTCATCCTCAGTTTTGTCATCAACAGGGTCCTTTGCTTCGTAGTAAAGCACTCGGCATGCTTTCTCATCATCAAGCTTTCTCTGACCCTTAAATATCTTCTTGACTACAGACCATGCGGACTGCATCCTTGACTGCTTCTTGTTGGGTGCTGCCTTATTATCAAGATTTCTCCAAGCCTGAAGTATCTTCTTGACCACATAACATGTTAACTCAAATTTTTTCATTCCATATCCGACCTGCATCATTGACTGCTGATGGATTAGGAGATAGGCCATGTAGTTGGATGTTGTCCAACTGACAATACAATCAGACTCATTCTCCTTAGGTCGGTCAGGAAGGTTCTTGATTTTCTCCATTAGGTGGGTTGGAAGGTTCTTGATTTTCTCTATTAGGTGGGTTGGAAGGTTCTTTTTTATAATAACAAATGTCTGTGGCAAGATGCCACAATATAATGCACTTATCAAATTCCTTTTGAATGCTCCACCCAAGAGTCTCTAATTGGCCGTAAAGTTTCAATGTTCTGCTTCCCCTATATGATCTAGCCTGTAAAAACTCATTGTATGTTTGCATGTCTTGCGTTCTCCTTCCTGCCTCAGTGAACATATAATGCTCCAGCATTTCTGGCAAGGGGACCGACGTTCTCTCACGCATTTCGTGCCAATTAAGTTTATTTTATATAGTGGTTTCATTATCCATGTACGTGGGGTATACCTGTCTCTCAGGCAGAGACCAACCAGATTGTACTGCCCGATGGTTTTCGACCACCGAGGTTTTCCCTTCATAAAGGTAATTCCTTTCACAATTTTGGTTATAGCACGTGAAATACACATTATCCATTCCTCCTTCTAAATGACCGACTGTCCAGTCGGAGGATACTAGAAGCAAGGCAGCGACGACTTCAAGGGTGAGGCATGCACCGAATAGGATGTAGGTTATGATAATATCTTTAGATGCATACTTTTGCTTATCAAGATGATGAAATACAATGAGTGCTGCTATGATGGGGACCAGAGAAAAACAGCGCAATACACGGCCTAAATTGTAGTTGAGGTGGATTGCCTTCGTATGTAGGATATCATACAGGAATGAGAGCTCTATGGAGACCAAATTAAATGCATCCTTAGCGCTCAGATCTGAGAAGTGATTCCGACAATGTATTAACAGATTTGAGGAGAAAGTTACATCTACCAAAAGGCGCCTGAAGATATCGTACCAGACATAGGCTTCACAAATGATCTGGCTTTCCCTCTCGCTTTCGCTTTCCCAGCTTAACTCAACTGCATATAGTTCAAAAAGTATTTTATCAACTATTTATCTCTCAATCACTTATATCATGACCCTCTTTTATGGACCAACGCTCTCTAAGTTTATTTTTAGGTGGTTGTAGTTTTAAACCCATTAGTTTACGTTATCGGAGTTGAAATGAAACATGGGCGAGTTAATGTCATTTTTGAACGATGTTTTTGACTTTATTTCCTTTATTTAACAACTTTTAGAGTTGTTATTCGATGTTTAAGATTATAATAGCAGATGTAATCTGTTATTATAGGATAGTATTATGAGAATAATAAGAATTTAAGTTTTAACTATTTTCGACTTCTCTCTCCTATATAGGATTTTTTTTAAAAACAGTAATTAAAATAATAAAAGTTAAAGAAACGACATGATTGTTTCATTTGTTATAAAAACAGCAAAAACCGAATAGCCTATTCGGTTAAGTTTTTTTTTGCTTCACCGAATAGGCTATTCGGTTAAGCAGTCGGTTTTAACAGGAGTTGTGGAAAAATGGCCACAGAAGATCCGTATTTGGCTTAACCGAATAGGCTATTCGGTTTGGTGTTTTTTATGGTTAAGTTTTTTTTTTTTTAGACTAAGATTATTTGACTGAAAATAAAGGAATCTAATACTGAAAATGTGAATGTTTTATTTAAATTATTTTGACTTATTTTGATATATAATTAGCATATTTATACTAATTATGTTGAATTACGCTAAATTAAGTTAAATTACGCTAAATTACATTAAATTACCCTAAAATACGGTAAATTACGCTAAATTACAAATGAATAGGGACGATATCTTCACTGAAAAGGCGAAAAACGACGATATAACTTCAAACGGTCATAAAACGGCGCTCGAGTGTCCAATTTCAGCAAATGAGCACTTTTCGGAAAGCTTGCGAAAATGCGCATGCGTCCATGCCGGCGATGCCGGATTCCAAATTTCAGAATCACCAAAAAACTAAGGGAAGAGCCTCAAAACTTAAGTTGAAGTTTCCGATTAAGATTTTCATTTCTATTATTCAATCCAAGTAGCTCAGTAAATTAGTTACATAATGAACTTGTAGAATACCAGTTTTTACTATTTTCAGAATTTTTTTACTATTTTTTATGATTCATGAAATATGGCACAGAATCGGTCTATTTTAGCGTAATTTTCGGTATTTCAGCATAATTAGCGGAGTTATTGTAATTTAGCGTAATTTAGTGTAATTCAACATAATTGATTGTAATATAGTGTAATTCAACATAATTTCAAGTAATTTAGTGTATTTTTTGTTGTTGCTAATTATAAATCAAAAGAAGTAATCTAACAAATAATTTAAATAAAAAATTCAAATTTTTAGTGTTAAATTTCTTTATTTTGATCTTCTTAGTCTCTAAAAAAAAAAAAAAAAAAAACTCATAACCGAATAGCCTATTCAGTTTACAATAAAAAATAAAAAAATAACCTAAACCGAATTGGCTATTCGGTTTACAATAAAAAATGAAAAAAAAATCTAAACCGAATAGCCAATTCGGTTTATGGTCTTGTTGCACGAAAGTTACATAGTTCGGAGATTTTTTTTTGTGAAACTCTGCTTAACCGAATAGCCTATTCGGTGAAGCAAAAAAAAACCACTTAACCGAATAGGCTATTCGGTTTTTGCTATAACAAACCGCGCAATCATGTCGTTTCTTTAACTTTTATTATTTTAATTACTGTTTTTAAAAAAAATCCTCCTATATACTACTACAGAAATTCTAATCAGCTTCGAATTTCATAGATATACAAAACTGGTTTTACTACCGGTGGTGATAGGATTGTAGCTGATTATGCAATCATTTAGCACCGGTACCAAACCGGTGTGGAATATACATACAACACCGTTTTTTTTTTGCTAAAATCAGTGTTGAATATAATATACAACACCGATTTGTTGATGAAACCGGTCTTTTTTGGAGATCTGACAAGGTTTCCTTGGAGAGACGGTGTATGTACTTGTTATATTGACACAGTTCATAACCGTGTACAAATGAGGATACCCTTTCATACATGATGACCTTGTACACAGTTGCAGAACCATGTGTCATTAGCATTTTTAGCCATGTATAGTTGCCTATTATGTCGTAGTGATTAACTTTTCAGTTTAGTCCTCAAAATTGTTACAATCGATGGGTTTTAGATGTGAGTGAAATGAAATGCGATTTCAGCGGTGTCAAATAAGAGGATGGAGATATCACTTTGGCCGGACAAGTAGTGCACAAGAATAACACATTTCGATATTTGGGGTCAACGCTAATGATTGATGACGAGATTGATGAAGATTTTAACCATAGGATAAGAGCAGGGTGAGTGAAACGGCAACATACATTTGGCATCCTATGTTGGGCTACTAAAAGACAACATGTCCAGAAGATAAATGTAGCAGAGATACGTATGTTGCGGTGGATCTGTGGTCATACAAGAAGGGATCAATTAAAAAACGTGATATATCTGACAGGGTTTGGGTTCTACCAATTGAGGAGAAACTTGTCCAACATAGCTTGAGATGGTTTGGGCATCTTCAACGGGGACCTCCTGAGGTACCGGTGCGTACTGGAATTATAAGTTGTTTCAAAAAAAGATGGAGAGGTAGAGGTCGGCCAAGATAACAAGGGAGAAAGTAGTAAAATGGACATGAAGGAATGAAATATATCCAAAGAATTGGATTCAGACATGAGCGAGTGGAAGTTAGTGATCCATGTACCATAACCATAGCCTATGAATCAGGATTTAGGGGTATATTTATAGGCTTTAGGTCCTAAGGCTTTTGATTCGGGATTAAGAATGTTGGACTTACGACTTCGACCCCTAAGATTTAAAGTGTAGGTATAATATTGTTAGCATTGTTATTAGTATTATTACTATCATTATTGGTACCATTATTAGTATTAGTATGAGTAGAACTAAGGTGTTCTTAAGCTCACCAAGCCCCTTTGTGAGCTTAACTCAAAAAACCTATTAGATTGACTTCAAACGGTACATTCAAACCGTTGAAACCATTGTACTTCACGAGTGATGCATTTACATGTCAAATTTATAATTTTTCGAACTAGTTTAGTATAAAGTCAAGCGGACAAAAAATAATGAAAAATGAATTCATTAAAATTAACTTATACATCATCTTTTTTTGACCGCTTGACTTCATACTAAATTAGTTCAAAAATTTAAAAAGTTGACATATAAACGCATCACTCGAGAACAATTTAAAAATTCGTAGTAGTATTATCGTTACTATCTGAGTGGAGAACGATTAAATCAAACAATAAGGTACTCCAAGAAAAAATAAGATTTCACTCGAGATAATTTTGTTAACAGGATGTTAGTGGAAGGTTGGGATATATGTACCTTTAGTAGTTCCATTTGCTGGGTCGACGGGGTTCGAGGTAGTATTATCATTGCTATCTGAGCGAAGAACAAATAAATCAAACAATAAGGTACTCTTAGAAAAAAAATAAGATTTCACTCGAGATAATTTTGTTAACAGGATGTTAGTGGAAGGTTGGGATATATGTACCTTTAGTAGTTCCATTTGCTGGGTCGACGGGATTCGAGGTAGTATTATCGTTGCTATCTGAGTGGACAACAATTACATCAAACAAAAAGGTACTCTTAGAAAAAATAAGATTTCACTCGAGATAATTTTGTTAACCGGATGTTAGTGGAAGGTTGGGATATATGTGTACCTCTAATCAGCTCCGACATTCATAGATATTCAAAACTGGTTTTACTACCAGTAGTGATAGGATTGGTGCTGATTATACAATCATTGAGCACCGGTACCAAACCGGTGTTGAATATACATACAACACTGTTTTTTTTTTTTTTTTTTGTTAAAAGCCAGTGTTGAATATAATATACAACACCGATTTGTTGATGAAACTGGTCTTTTTTGGAGATCTGACATGGTTCCCTTGGAGAGACGGTGTATGTAATTGTTATATTGACACAGTTCATAACCATGTACAAATGAGGATACCCTTTCATACACGATGAGCTTGTACACGGTTGCCGAACCATGTGTCATTAGCATTTTTAACCATGTATAGTTGCCTATATGCAGTAGTGATTAACTTTTCAGTTTAGTCCTCAAAATTGAAAATATTAAAAGCAACCAATATCAAATGATTAAAACAGTTTAGGATATTTCGAACTTATTATATAATAGTCAATTTGATTATCTTATAAAAAAATATGTTGAAATGAACGTGGATCTATCTACTATATATGCTTTATTCTTAATTAGCTAATCAGAATTGTGAGGGTACTGGTAAAATACTTCCCATTTCTTAATTATTTGTTGACTATGGATTTAGATTAATGTTGTTTCATATCCATTATACTACAGAGTATAATCATTATTAGAAAATTATATACAAAATTCGTTAGTCATAAGTTTGATCACGTACAATCTTAATGGCGGGTCATATTAGTAAACCTTATTTTTAAAAGGACATTGATTTTCACCAAAACACTAAGGGCCGATGCCGATTCTCTAAATAGCACTTGTTTAATTGTACCCACAGTACCGTATTTTATTTCCTCCCCCTGAGTTTAAATAATTTGTATTAATGTATAATACCATAGTTAACCGGAAATTGGTTGAAGGTAGGGATATATGTACCTCTAATATATTCATTTTCGGGGAGGAGTTCCGAGATAATTTTATCCTTGAGATTGTCCTTGCTACCTAAGCGGAGAGCACGGGTCCTCTCCACAAATTTGATCATTCCCACGATGCACACTAAAGTTGTTGGTATCCACAGCACCGGATTTGGTGGTGATTGCCAAAACGCATAAACTGCAGCTCCAACCTGAATAACTAGTCCCAACGGGAGACGCCACCAAAGCTCGTTATCGTCGATTGAGTATGATGTGAGGGTATCGGGACCTCCCAGGTGGAGCAAGAGGAACGGGGCCCACAAGATGGTGAGGTCGCCTGGTATGGTTCCACTGTCACCAATTTCTGCAGGATCTTTCTGCTTGCCCATGTTACCCAGTGCTAATGTGGGAACCAACTCAGCAGTCAGGAACAACAGCCAGATTGTCAGTGCGAGCACCTTGTTTCTGCTGCGTTTGCGCAATGGTGCCAAGAACGTGAGACCTATTTGTATGCTGAGGCTGGTGACGACGAGAATCCTTACCCCTTCTAAGTTCCATTGGTTTCGCCATTTCTTAAGGGTATTATCCATTCTTTGCCTCTCTCTGTTTTTTTTTTAATGGCCTTGCCAGATGCTGCCACTATCTCTCTCTCTACCTCTCGAAATCTTGGCTGAGGCTGCCAAGAAACTGTCTCTCTCTTTTTGAAAAGCTTGGCAGTGGCTGCCAAGTCTGTCTGCCCTTGTCTTCTCCCTGTTTTTGCTTTCTTGTTTAGAGATGCCTGGCTAGATCCAAGCCTTGTTCAACAAATAAAATGTGACTGTTGCTTCCCAACGATTATCTGTCACATGACATGTTTGTTTCAGTTGACTAATTGGAGGTTTATTCCTCCAATGCATGTTTCCAGCTGCTGTGTAACGTCCAAATTTTATGGAAGCGATTATTAAAGGAATATTAATTTGGTTATCGAAATATACAAGTAAAGCCTGATTTTGAATTACAAATAATATATATATATATATATATATATATATATATATATATATATATATATATTTGGGGCGTCGGATCCGCTTCAAAGAGCGTGCGGATGTCATCTCAGATGATGAAATTTCCACACTAAAATTTGCCTCCAGGGAATGGAGGTGTCCATTTTGATCTACCCCAGACCCGACCCCCAGCGAAGAAAGAGAAACAAAAAAAGAGACAATCTCCTCCTATCTCTCCAGCGATTATCTCTCCGTCGTCCAAACCCTAGAAATCGCTGTCTCACTCTCTCCACTGCCCCCTCCTCCACAACCCCGCGCTCTCCATCACGACATTGTCCTCTACAGTGCGACCACGTGCTATCCTCCGTCGCCCAGCGCCACAACGTCTCTTGAAGGTTATCTCTGTAACACCATGTAAATCAAAATACTAAATTAAGGTACAACATAAATAGTGTATATATTTGTTTATCTTTCTATGTCATTTTTCTTCTTTGATTCATTTAATTTAATAATTTAATAAATTACCCAAATTAAAATACCGTGAAAAGAAACTAACAGGTTCCGATATAGATCATGATTTAAATAGCACATATATAGCGGATCATTGCAAATATTGAAAACCCAATACAACCCAAATGGTTTATCAGTCAAAAGTTGTGATATAAGAAATATCTAAATTTAAATTCATAACCTCCAAATAACTGGCCGCCTCTCTGATCTGTAAGTTACCAATTTAAAAGCCGTTTATTTATATATATATATATAATTAAGAATAGTTATTTTAGTACCCGCGCTACAGTACCCGCACTTAGAGGAATAATGTACTATGGTCCCCACTAATTAAATGGTCCCCACTAATTATTATTCTAAAAAGATATTAAATATTCCCCACTAATTATTATTCTAAAATTTCAGCTACACCCTTTCTCCATGATCTGCGTCAACCTTTCTCTAATGAAGTAGTGGGGACCCCGTATCACCGCATCAACCTTACCCAATCATCACCGTGTCAACATTCCTCTAACAAAAATAGTTGACCACATAGGTAAAAATACTTTAGTGCAGAGGTATAAATACTTGCAGTACTTGATATTAATACTTGCAGACGTCATCTAGTGTCATATGTAAAAAATATTTGAGTGGTCCCCTAATGCGGGTACGACGAGAGGATATTTCAAGAAAAGGTGCGAGTACGGTTATTTAAGGAAAATTCATATATCATATATGTAGTTCATTGTATAGATATAAATACTTATCTTGTTTGAGCTATATACTTCACAATGTTACTATTAATATTTGTAAAACAAAATTACAGTTTTGGAAAGGGTTGCGTGGTCTCCTAATGCGGGTACGATGCGAGGAGTTTTCAAAAAAAAGTGCGGGTACGGTTATTTAAGGAAAATTCATATATCATATATGTAGTTCATTGTATAGATATAAATACTTGTCTTGTTTGAACTATATATTTAAAATGTTACTATTAATATTTGTAAAATAAAATTATAGTTTTGGAACGGTTGCAGTCCCCACAAACAGTTATGGCAGTTTAGGTGCGGGTACAGTGCGGATACTCAACTGCGGGTACTCATATCAGCTTCTTATAATTAAACCCTCGTCTATATATCTCTGTCTCTCTCTGCTAATTCATTACAGAAGGCAAAGCAAGAGATGAAAAGTTAGATATCTACACTTTTGATGATTTTCTTTCTTTCGTAATTCCTGTCGAAAGTCCAAAACTGATAAAATAAGGTAATTAATCTTATGATCAAATACTGCTTTCTCTTATATTCACCGATTTGATGATAAGATTTCCTCTATTATTTTCTTATATAATATTGAGAGTTATATAATTTCTGAAAATTAAAGATTTCTTCTATTTTATTTCTGATATAATCTTTAGATTATATAATCTTTAGATTATATTTAGTTACTTGATAAAAATTCAGTTATATAATTTTTGAACATTATTTATTTAATAGGATTTATTATATCAATTGATATAATTATCTTGTTAACTGATGGAAATTCGTATTCAAGGGTCAATAGTTCCTGAAGTTTCGTGAAGTGCAGAATTTCGAATTGTTCTTGAATGATAATTATTCTCAAAACAGTATATTATGTTGATAATCACAATTGTCGGAATTTATCAAATAATAATTAAATCTCATAAGTTAAATTGTTCTTGAACTTTCACCGAGGCGCATCAAATTAATTGAGTTGCATATTCTATTTTATTAGATGGTAATTTTTCACCGATAATTTATTCACCGATAACCCTAGTACAAAGAAGTATATTCTAAAAACCTATCAATAATTTAATCCTATTTCTAGTGAAAAACAATTTCCATTATATTTGTTTGATCATTGACGAATATAATTCTGTTTGATCTTATGAATAATATTCGGATTTTATACTTAATAAAAGTTAGTTCAGCAATAGACTTGTCTAAATAAAAATATGTACAAATATTAATTTAGAAAACGTGTTACATGGTCTAGGTCCGAGTTTTGAAGTAAGAAGTAAAGTAGAGGCAGGTGTGAACTACCCCACACAACAGGTACGGATTTCCTGGACATTGTCAAATTGTTACTTATCATTTTGTGTGCATTTTATTTATTTATATTTGGAATTGTGCATGTTGAATGGAACGATCTCTTTGGTTTGTTTAGAAATACAATAGGATTATTCATATCGATCATGAGACTAGTAAGTAGGATGTGTTTAGCATGACATTGTGTAGGGTTAAATGAAACGAACATGGAATGTAACGCATAAGTTAAGGAAAGGGGCCAATGTGTGTTGAACGCATGTTGGAATGTATACATTGGGTCTGGGTTCGACTAGACCCCTTGTTAACGTGGCGTTGGTTGGATTTTCTGTCACGGGTCAAGATTTAGCGTAGGGTGGATTCCCCGTCTAGGGCGACAGCCAATATCTAGCGTAGGGTGGATTTCCTGTCTAGTGAGAAAGTCTCCCATTGTTGGACGGATTTCCCAATGGGTTGGCGGTCTTTCAATGTTGGATGCATTTCCCATTGGATTGGCAAATTAATAGATTAACGAAAAACTTGAAAGATAACTAAAGAAGTGTGTGTGTGTGTGTGATTTAAATATGCATTAGTAAGATTGCATGTGAGGATAAAATTTCAATATCATGTTTGTGTGAATAAGTCAATTTGACAAACTCCGGGACTGAAACTAAATCCCGTACTGAGAGACTGTTTGATCTCTAATCCGTTACACTTTTATGTGGATTCCAGGAAATGATGAAGCCGACGGGGAGCACGAATAGAAGGGATGCGGATCAGGAAGTCCACGAGCAGACGGCTCAAGTATCTTTTATTTTCATTTTAGCTAAACTTTAATTCTCTCTTTGAAAGTGGATACATTGACTAACATTGCAATTATCGGTTTGTTTGTCATGTTTGTCTTGATCTCATATTGAATGTATGTTATGTGCTTGAACTAATTGTGGTGTTAAAAGACTTTGTTCGATTTAAGACAAGTTGCATGAGAATTTATTATTGATAATGTATGTGGTGTGCACAAGCCTTACGTATAAATACGTGGCGGGTTGTCTCAGGGTGTGACAATCTCTCTCACTCATTTTCACTGTTTCTACTTCTATCCGTCTATGGCTGCCTTTATTTAAGATGCCAAATGAGTAATTGAGTTATTTCAACAATTCTTTATACAAATGATGGAGAATCTTTAGTGTAACATTAGTTTTGTGCTCCAATCATGCTCCACATCTTTATTTTCGTTTTCAAAATCCAAACAGTCAATCTGAACCACTTAATATGATCTTCGTATTAAAATGTGCTTGGAAACCAAAATTTATAATTTTTTATAATTTTTTTACTACTTTTTTAGATAGGTACAAAATCAATATTTTCATAAGATTATGGACCATCCAAAACAGTGATTTTGTACCTATTTAACAAAATAGTAAAAATGTTCCAAAAATTATAAAAGTTTGTCTCCAAGCACATTTTAATAGGAACATCATGTTGAGCTGTTCGGATCGATTGTTCATACTTCGGAAACGGAATAAAAACATAGAGGATGATTGGAGCACAAAACCAATGGTGTATTTTAACTCTGTGCAAACATGAAGTAAAGCGAGTGTTTTACTTCACACTCATATTTTGCGATTTCAAAGTTCAAAACACCGATGCAAACCGTTCAAGTTGACCTCCATATTAAATTGTGCTTGGAGACCAAATTATATATATATTTTTAAATTTATTAGTAGCTTTTTCGAATTTTTGAAAATCACTTATTTTTTATGGTCCACAATTTTCTGAAAAATATTATTTTCAAAAATTTGAAAAAATAGTAAAGAAATTCCAAAAAATGTAAAATTTGGTCTCCGAGCATATATTAATATGGAGATCATTTTGAATGGTTTAGATCGAATTTTTGAACTTCAAAATTGAAGATATTGACGTGAAGTAAGACACTCGCTTTACTTCATGAAGCACCTTAACCAAACTCTATATATATATATATATATATATATATATATTATATCTATGCATGTATGTACCAGAACTGGCAATCTCTATTTGATTAATTGTATAATAACAACTAGAAAATTGTGAAAACGGAACTGATGCCATCACACTTTCATCTTTTGTTCAGGGTCAGATATTAACATACGAGTGAGGCTACGGTGCTATGCATAGCACGGTTTGGTCCGTGCTACGGCTTAATATTTGAGTTTTCAAAATTCTAACGGTCGATCCGAACCGTTCAACATGATTATCAAATGAATATGTACTTGCAAACCAAATTTTACATTTTTTCAAATTTTTTTACTATTTTTTTAGATAGGTAGAAAATCACTTGATCTGAAAATTCTGGACCATCCAAAAATAGTAATTTTGTCAAATAGCAAGAGATTATCATTCTATACTTTCTGTTAGCAAGTTCAATAGTTGCTTTTATTCAATCTTCAGCCGTGCAGTAAGCTCCACTGTGATATAATTTCTTCCACCAGCTCATGTGTTGTTTTACATTTCTCCCTGAAAAATCGTGTGCATTGTTCACGCCAGAGTATGAATTGCACTATAAGAAGCAAAGTCCTGTCTGCTGCTGGTATCCCTTTTTGCATGAGCTTATTTATTTGAGCTAAATCAAAATTTGATGACAAAGTTAGGATTTTATTTTTCCAAATATGTATAGTAGTAATTAGAAAAAAATAATATAAATATGCCGTGCGTGAAAGACTAGAAATGCGAGAATTCAATTCTCCCTCACGACTTTGCATCTTCTGCATTTGTGTAATTCGTTTGATTTATTCAATTTCAGATCGCATCTCTGCACCCAACTGCTCATTTGTACTAAACAAGAATAGAAAATGATTAACAGAATTGTTCGGTGTCAAACAAATTAAGCTTCATAATTTCATAAATTCTCTTAATTTGAACCATTGACTTTGTTAGTTGTAGATCCCACAAATACGCTGCCCTGCCCCTTTTTGAAAACTATAAAAAAACAATCCACACATGTGTCATAAATGATGCTTTTTAGATGTTTCGTCGCTTTCACAGATGTAAAAGTACTTTCTTACTTTTGAATTATTTTCAAAATATATTGCTTCAAAACTACAAAAATACAAAACAAATACTTTTTTTTATAATATATCCGTAAGAAACAAAATTTACTAAAAATCAAAACATGACGGTAATACATGCATGATGCCAGATCATTATAATCAAAAGAAATTTGGCGCAAATTATTTATCAGTAGTTAATAATTGAATACTTTTTACTTTGATGAATAAACGAACTTCACAGGTGTAAGAATAATTTTCACTTTTTTTAGTGATTAAGGTGCGTCGTCTTATATCATTTGTGTTTTCTATAAAAATATTTCATGATCTCATGACCCGCCTTGAAAAGAGAACATTTAATTAATTTCCGACTTGATCTCGAGAAGTTGGAAAACTGTACATGCATGTATTATCACACAAGATGTTTTCAAATAAAATGTCCTTTCACGTCAATGGCCTATTTATATCCTTTTATAAATTTTGTCATCAAATTTTGGATGGAGAAATAACTAATTTTAAAATTTTGATGGGAAAATATCTAATTGATGAAGTTATTTATGATGGGTATATATCAAAATTTCTCTTTTTATTCATGGCGTGTCTACTAATTTAATTATTTATTATTTTCCCATATTTAACATTTTTACTCTATCTCGGTTTCTTTACATAATTTCCAACCGAATCAGACCAAGCATTCAATTTAGTCTGAAGTGGTTTAAGAACCGTCTTTTCTTTTTCTGGACAGAGCCCAGAGGAGCCCAAGCCTGGCACTTGTCTTTTTCTTTTTCATTTAATTTCAAATCTGAAGAGGCCCAAGGCCCAAGGCCCAACATATCAAAGACTTCACACAAGGTCATGTACCACTCCTTAGTGGTTTTGGGTTTAGATATAAACTCGGCATGCCTTTCGTAATTCTCAGAAAATTTAACAGAGATATTCTTTAAATCCAACCAATTATTCACACTTTTTACTATTAGAGCTGATTTCAAATTTATTTTGTGCTTAGTTTTAGGGTTTTGGTCAAAACCCAAAATTTCAAATCCAAAAACATAAAATCACTACTGTTAATCCTCTATATCAAGAGCAATAATTTGTAAGCAAACCTTTTAAAGTGTATACATCTTTAAAATTCATGTTTTTAAAACTTCTGCAATTTCAGCTGCACCCTTTTTATGTTTTTTTTTTTTTTTCTATTTTCAAAAAGAAAGAAAGAGGGACTTTGGTGATTGCTACGGAAAGGCAAGGGAATGAGGGACACAAGGTATGTGAATGTTACAAACTTAATTGCAAATTGGGATGGCTTATGTGAATTTTTTGAAATTTGTGGAACTTTTTGATAATTTTGAGGATGGCAGAAAGATGAGTAAATGGTAAATTGCATAAAGTAAGAGCAAAGTTAAAGATTTCATTCAACAAAATGTTTCAAATACAAGATTGCAGCTCCTTTTGTAGCCCCTTGATTTACATTATTATTCTCTAACTAATTGCAATTAAAGGAAATAATCAACGGAACTAAAATAACAGATTGATCTAACTCCCTATCCTTGATTAAATAAAAATGCCATTTATTTTTAAAATAGTACACTAGTACAAAAAACCCCTTCACCGACTCTCAACCACCGACTGTTTTAATATGTAACAGTCGGTGTAGAGACTGCTTGCTAAAATCGTAAATTAGAAGTTCTCAACACTGGCTGTTATTAACAAACAACTGTCAGTGAACCAACACCGACTGTTTTTTAAAAAAACGATCGGTGTTGCGCACACCTACACCGACTGTTTTAAAAAAAAAACAGTCGGTGTTGAGAAGCTACCAACACCGACTGTTTTTTTAAAAAACAGTCGGTGTTGCTCCACCCTACACCGACTGTTTTTGTTAAAAAACAGTCGGTGTTGAGCAGTAACCAACACCGACTGTTTTTGTATAAAAACCGTCGGTGTTGCTCCCTGTTGTGTGTCATAAAAAACCTAGGTTAACGTCGGGTCTACTGGAACCGTCGGTGTTGGATCATTTACTGACTGTTTTTTTCTGGAACCGTCGGTGATATTGGTTTCCTCTTTATATTCTAAACAACATTCCTTTTCCCAGTGTCTCTTTCTATCGACCGCTTGTAAATTTCATTTCGCTCTTCAGAGAGGTTCGTGGATGGGGAGATCTGAACTATCGCCGTGGAAATTGTTCTATTCAGGTAGCTTCGTGCACTACAGCAGAAAGGGACATCAGCGACCAAATTTTTGGTCGCTGATAGTATTTTCGCCGGTCGCTGATACTCATTACGGTCGCTGAAAGTCAGATTTGGTCGCTGATACCCCGGTCGCTGTAAGCATTGTCGCTGATACTCTTCTGATGACGTCACCGGTCGCTGATAATACGTCACCCGGTCGCTGATAGGTTTTTGCGACCAAATTTTTTTGGTCGCTGTCGTTTTTTTCTGACGTCAGAAAAAGGTATTTGCGACCAAATAAACGGTCGCTGATACTTAAAACCGGTCGCAGAAAGTGTTCTGTCAGGTTTTTGAATTTTTTTTTTATTATTTAAATTTCCACCATTTAATAATTGGTACGAAATGTACCAAACAAATATAACAAACTATCATTCATATGCAACACAAGCAACAAACTATCATATTGCAAATTTTAAATTATCTCAAAACATGATCATATATATTCATCCAATGCAGGTCATTGTTACAAATGGACTTCTAATGATACGGTACTGGAACTCAAAGATGCTTGCAAACTGCAACTCAGAAAACAAATCCTTCTTCAATGTAAAATAAATTATTCTTCATCATCAATGAATGTGAACTCGTGAATATCTTCCCCAATACAATTCTCCATTGCATCATTAGTTATGTCAGGATTACTGGAACCACTAGATTTGACCTTCTTTGTCTTTGCATCTTGCTCCAGAGCCTTCTTAAGAAAAAGTTAGCCACACTTGATGAGTATTATGCAGAAACTTTGTCAAGTCAGATATTTTTCATTTTGGTCCTTAGAAGTTTTGGCTTCTTATTTTTGGTTCTTGGAAGTCTTTAACTTTGTAATGATTTAGACAAAATCTAAATCTTTATGAAAAATATTTGGTCTTCTGGTTGTGCAGACTTTAACTCACATAATATGATATTTAACAAAGGTTTCATATCTGAGAAGTACATACCTCAGCATCTTCAATATATGAAAATTTATCCAGTTCGACAGATGCAGGTACCTTCAGATCCTCCTTTTTACTCCTATATTTGCATAAGTAACAAAATTGAAGAGATTGTCAAAAGGATGTAGAGGCCAGGTTAAAACTAAGAAAAGAGTAAAATTTGCTTTTGCACAGTATGTAAGAAATAAATTTACTACTGAGATGCAAGTAGTACCGTATCTTACTTTCATTTTTTTTTTCTCCCTTTCCAACTCTGAGCATGATTTTAAGTATATCTTCATATTCTGCAGCCTGTTTGGCATCATCCATTAACATAACCTATAAAATATATATTGCAAAATTAGTTCCCTAATATGCAGCTAACAACAAGTTTTACAATTGCCCAGCTTTACAATAATTTTGTAAGAAACATGCCTAATGCATAACTCTTTATAATTTTCTATTTTTTAGACTCAAGAACAGAAACTGAGATATAGTTTTAATGCTTGCATAGATAGAATTGAGGCTCGAGCAAAAAAGAAGTGTCACATTGCTTGATTAATCTGGTGCTAGTGAGTTGTTTCTTTGAATATCATATTTGCTTCTTCACATAATTATAATCTTTTTCTTGTCATTATTCGGTGCAGAAATATGGTACCAAGTGCAATCGGGTCCTATGATTTGAAAAGTGAATGGAACCACCACTCTCCAGTATTGCCAATACTATCCCTAAACCCTAATTACCATCACCATAATTAAAAAATTTGTATCGGCATTTCATCCCATAAAACTACTACCAAAAAGTAAGCTTAAATTGACTCTATGCAATAGTGCAAACAAAAATTAAAAAAAAAGGTTTAAGAACAAACCCTATGAGCAAGGTCGGGATTCTCTGCAAATTGCAAATCCTCATCATCGGAATTGTATGATGCACTTGAGAATTCTCCAACGTCAGAACCATAAGATGACTCCTCATCCATGTCAGCAATAGCTTCCCCAATTTTTTGAACAACAAGAACACAAAAAAGGACAAATAACCTTGAAATTGATGCTTTATTGCTGTGTGATCAAAGTTTTAAAAATTTACATAACACAAATTGAGTTTTTAACAGGATAAGGATACTGGTAATATCATGTAAGCATCAATTGGTAAGCAATGCAGACTTTCAGTATCTAAACTAGTAATATCCCAAAATTATTTTTTGCTAAAGTTACTAACTGTGCCAAACTAAACTTATCAATTTCTTGAAATAATAGATGGAGTGAGGCAAATCAGCCGCATAACAAGAAAAAGGCAGCAAGCCACAACACCACAGCAACAGGCACGAAGGCCATCACAAAAACCAGCACAGCCACAAGGCAAAAAGGAAAAGAGAGGAAAGGTCAGGGGTTACCCGAGAGAAGAGCAAACCGCACAGCTCGTGTAACTCGGTCGGTACCGAGGAAGGCCGCCTTGCCTCCGATCGCCGGTACCAAGGCTCCGCCTCGCTTCCGGCCTTTGAGAGAACAGTCACCCGACAGTTTAGCCAGCGTCAAAGAGCACCAGCCACACGCAACAACAAAAACCCGGGTCTCGGCAATAATCGCACACACAGAGAGAGCGAAAAGAGAGAGGAGAGGTCGGGTGATCAGAGAGAGGAGAGGTCGGGTGATCAGAGAGGAGAGGTCGGGTGATCAGAGAGAGAGGAGAGGTCGGGTGATCAGAGAGGAGAGGTTTTTTTTTTTAGCTAAACCTAAATCGGCGGGAATCAGAGAGCTCTCCTCTCTGATCACCCGATATACTTAAATTTTTTTTTTCCTTTTTAGATCCTCAGCGACCGGCGATCCTACCGGTCGCAGATGCTCCTTTTTGCTGTAGTGGTGTAACTATTTCTCTCTTCTAACTATTTCAGATTTCTCTTCTAACTATTGTTTTCGCCGTGTGGAAGTACTTCGCTCATTTCGATCCCTTCAAACTTTTTATGAATTATTCTATTCAGGTAGCTTCTTTCAGGAGACCTGCTGTTAGTTTAGTGATAAGGCACACAATACTGCAATTGATAAGGCCAGGTATGCTGCCTCTTTGGATTGCTGTCTGAAAAACTAAACCCTAAATCAGCATCGATCTAGCTAGAATTGTTTCGTTAAGAAACTTAAATTGACGCTTATACTTTGGATTCATGATGCATGCATTTTTATTATTACAACATATGCTCCTTTTTATACTAATGATAATGAATAATAATAGTTGTTGTTTTGTTAATACGGTTTTTGTTATGCCTTTGGAGATCAATGGGGTATGATAATTTTTCCATGTCTAAGGGTATTTTGGTGCTTCTGTTGGGTTCTACAAGAAGTCACTTTATTCGTAAAGTTACAATTGCATGCTTTAGTTTGAATTCTGTCTTTAAAATTTAAAATTTGTAATTTGCAAATTGTAGGGCTGCTTACTAGGGAATTGGGAGATTGTACGCCTTTTTGTATTTCTGGATGCTCAAAGGAGATTGTACTACTTCAGAAGAGAAGGTAAATTTAATTAAATTTGCTAATGGGTTGGATTAATGGCGATATGTTGATTGGTATTTCATAATTTCAACCCAATTATATATGGAATAGTTTGTAGCTTAGTATTATTGTATTGTGCGATCTATCCAATTTGCCTTGAACATTTAGTATGCCTTTTAGGTCGATGCCCGTTCAAAATTAATCCAATAGGGATTAATTTTGAATAGTTTCCTATTGGGACTGCTATTTGAATGTTTTGTCTCATTTAGGATGTGAACACATGTCAGTGGATTTGGTATTTTAGAAAAATTCGGTAGCATTTATCCTTGTTCCCACGAGTACGTATTGGATTTCAATGGAAGTGATTTTTACGCGTACTTGGGGAACAAAGGAGAAATGCTACCGAATTTTTCTTAAATACCAAATCCCGCTGACATGTGCTCACTACTGAGACAAGGCATTCAAATAGTGGGTTAGGATTGTGCACCGGCCCTATGTAAGCCCCAAATTGTAATTTTAAGAGCCATTGACCTCTTACCTAATTATTTTTATAATTACAGATGGATCGAGATTGGATGTATGGAGGTCGTAATACCATTGAGTATTTAGACGGTGTGAAAAGTTTCATAAAATTTGCTGAGCAAGACATGAAGACAAAGGGTGATGACACGATTCCGTGTCCTTGTAAAGATTGTTTGAACTTGAAGAGGTTTCGCACTATTGAAACGGTGAAGAACCATTTGATTCGTCGTGGTTTTAAAGAGCGATATACAAGTTGGATCAGGTATGGAGAGAGTTATGGAGAAACAAGCACCGCTGCTAATACTGAGATTGTCCAGGAGGATGAGAATGCCAGTGTTGATAGTGATCAGGAAATGGTTGTGAATTATAATTTTAACCCGAATGACAATTCAGGAGAAATGTTTAGTGATGATGAAAATAACATTGATGTACAAGAGTTGTATGATGAATCTGAAAAACATTTGTTTCCTGGTTGTGAAAATTTTACAAAAATGCATGCTGTGTTAAAATTATATAATTTAAAGGCAAGTAACAATTGGAGTGATAAAAGTTTTACCGCCTTATTAAAACTCTTAGGAGATATGCTCCCAGATGAGAACGATTTACCAAGATCATGTTATCAAGCCAAAAAATTGTTGTGTCCTATGGGTCTAGATGTAGAAAAAATACATGCGTGTCCAACGATTGCATATTGTATCGGAACAAGTATGAGAAATGTGAAGTTTGTCCTATATGTGGTGAGTCTCGTTATAAAAGAAAAGGTCAAACTGACGGTAATGATGATACATATAGAAAAGGGCCTCCAGCAAAAGTGATATGGTATTTCCCCGTGATACCGAGATTCAAGCGTTTGTTCAAAAATACTAAAGATGCGCAGTTGTTGCGTTGGCATGCCGATGTTCGAAAAACAGATGGAAAACTCAGACACCCTGCTGATTCGCCTCAGTGGAGAAATATTGACAGAAGGTTCAAAAAACATTTTGGTGATGAACCAAGAAACCTAAGGCTTGGTTTCAGTTCAGATGGAGTGAACCCGTTTGGCAACATGAGCAGTCAGCATAGCACATGGCCGGTTTTATTATGTATTTATAACCTTCCTCCCTGGTTAACTATGAAACGCAAGTACATTATGATGTCGTTACTAATTTCAGGCCCAAAACAACCCGGAAACGACATAGATGTGTATTTAGCACCGTTGATTGAGGACTTGAAAAAATTATGGTGCGACGGAGTGGAAGTGTGGGATGCATACAGTAAGGAAAATTTCAAACTGCGAGCAATGATATTTTGCACCATATATGATTTTCCGGCATATGGTAATTTGTCGGGTTATAGTAACAAGGGGAGGAGAGCTTGCCCTGTTTGTGAAGATGATACGGTTGATATTCAGTTACAAAATTGCAAAAAAAAAAAACAGTGTACATGGGTCACCGTAGATTTCTTCCTCCTAATCACTCATATCGTAATAAGAAGAAAGCATTCAATAGTGATATTGAGACTGGACGAGCTCTCGTTCTCCACTGACCGGTAAGCAAGTGTATTCGCGAGTTAAAGATATCAAAGTTCAATTCGGAAAATTTAAGAAAAAAATAGCCCCGAATGGTGAAACATGGAAGAAGAGATCAATTTTCTGGAATTTACCATATTGGGAGGAATTAAAAGTGCGACATTGCCTTGATTTGATGCACATTGAAAAAATGTCTGTGAAAGCTTACTTGGTTTGTTGTTGCGCATTCCGAAAAAGACCAAAGATGGACTACATGCTCGCAAAGATATGGTCAAGATGGGTATAAAATGGAGAGAGTTTGCACCTGAACTGAGAAAGACCAAAGATGGATTAAATACTCGAACTTACCTTTCTCCGGCTTTGTACAATTTGTCGAAAGAAGAAAAGAGAAGGCTTTGTCGATGCCTTCACAGTGTTAAAGTTCCTTCTGAATATTCTGCTAACATAAAAAAGCTCGTGTCAATGAAGGATTTAAAATTGACCGAGATGAAGTCTCACGATTGTCATGTTTTGATGACACAAATGCTGCCTATTGCAATACGTGGTATACTTCCGGAAAAAGTACGGTTACCAATTTTAAAGCTTTGTTTTTTTTTTAATGCAATTTGTAGCAAGGTTATAGATCCCGAAAGCTTGGATGAATTGCAGCGTGATGTTGTCGTCACTTTGTGCGAGCTTGAAATATACTTCCCGCCGACCTTTTTTGATATCATGGTTCACCTAGTTGTTCACCTGGTCTATGAAATTAAGCTTTGTGGTCCGGTGTTCTTGCGGTATATGTATCCATTTGAGAGATACATGGGTTTCTTGAAGGGATATGTAAGAAACCGATATCGGCCCGAGGGGAGTATTGTAGAAGGTTATATTGCAGAGGAGGCTATCGAATTTTACAATAGTTATATAGCAGATGTACAACCTATTGGTATTCCTAAATCACGCCACGAGGGCCGGGTTGAAGGTGTAGGAACTATTGGTTTGGAACCAATCGACGCTGATAAGTCTTTGCACGAAAAAGCACACCTGTTGGTCTTACAACACATGACATACATCTCTCCATACATTAACGAGCACAAGACCATTTTGAAAGAACTGAATCCGACGAAAGGAGACTTGTGGATTACCAAGGAACATAATAATAAGTTCGCATAATGGATCAAAAATAGAGTTATTCGACAAAGCGAGGATGAATTGGCAGATAAATCTATAAAATGGTTAGCAAGAGGTCCAACTATTATTGTGAGTACGTACCAAGCATATGACATTAATGGGTACACTTTTTACACAATGAACAAGATGGAAAAAGCATTAATCAAAGTAGCGGTGTAACTCTAGTAGCTACTTCAGAAGAATTCTCCAGATCTAAAGATGCCCGGGCAGTACATGCGAAGAACTCGTACTATGGTCAAATTGAAGAAATATGGGAGCTCGATTATGTCAAATTTAAGATTCCGTTATTCCGGTGTAAATGGGTTGATAACCGCCGGGGTGTTCAAGTGATAAGTACGGATTTACTATCGTGGATTTGGAAAAACTGGGATATAAGAATGATCCATTCATACTTGCCAATCAAGCCACCCAAGTCTTCTATGTGGAGGACCCCCTTAATAGTAAGTGCCATATTGTCCTTCACGGTAAAAGACGCATAGTGGGCGTTCTAGATGTGGTGGATGAGGAAGAGTTCAATTATTTTGAAGAAACACCCCCATTCTCTATTGGCGTGCCATCTAACGAAGTGAGACATGATGATATCGATGATGCGAGTTATTTACGGCAGGATCATCAAGATGGAGAATATGTGAATTAATTAATCAGTCAATGTGTTCTATTAAGGTATAGTGCATATATATTTCTATGTGAATTAATTAATCAGTCAATGTTATTTGCATAAAATTATTTTAATGTTGGATATATTTATTGCAGAGAAAATTTGGTTCTACGCTGACTGTTTTAAACTTGAAGCCTTCAGTACAGAAAATTTCGTTCTCTAAAATTTGCAGAGAAAATTTCGTTCTCTAAAATTTTAATTGCGCGCGTTTATCTCTTACGATCAGCCGCCAACACTCCTCTAAATTTCATTTCAAAAGACAAAATTTCTTCGAGATAAACCCTCTTACCCTCTCTCTCCGCTCAGAAAATTTCAAACTCAGACTCTCCGCCTCCGCTTTTCCTCTTTGAGGCAAGCCCTAACGGCAGTGCCTCCGCCCTCTCCGCCCGATCTCCGCCTCCGCCCAAACTCAGAAGGCAAACCCTCTTACCGCTCTCCGCCCGCTCTCCGCCTCCGCCTCTGCCCCAACTCTTTGAGGCAAACCCCAACGCCACTGTGCGCCTTCTCCCAGTCGCCACTGTGCAAACCCAAAAGCCACTGTGCGCCTTCTCCCAGTCGCCAACTCTTTGAGGCAAACCCCAAACTCAGAAGGCAAACCCTCTTCTGCGCCTTCTCCCAGTCGCCACTGTGCGCCCCAACGGCAGTGCCCCGAAGGCAGTGCCTCTTCTCGCCTTCTCCCAGTCGCCCCTGTGCGCTCCAACGGCAGTGCCTCTTCTCGCCTTCTCGCCTTCTCCCAGTTGCCCCTGTGCGGAACAGCCTCTATCGCGTGAATTCTGGTATCTTCCTCTCCCAGTTTTATCATGATTTTTTTGTGTTACGTCAGGAAATTTTGAACATTTAAATTTTCAATGTTTAGAACATAATAGAAAATTTTATTGATGAACTAGGAGTTGAAAATTAAAACAATTATAATATTAGTCTGAAATCTCAAATAGTCCGACTTGATCGAATCCTTAAATCTATATCTTATGAACAAAAGAATTAAATTAACTTACATGTATACATATAATTATAGGCATGAACTCTTCTTTTATTAATAACAAACAAATGGAGGGTCTATTTAGCAAAACTTCCAAAGTATACAAGCCCTCTCTCTTTCTCCCTTCCTTTCTCCCTGGTGAGGTCCGATCCCCTCCCCCTTGTGTGTGCTGCCCAAAGAAAGAGAAGGAGAGAGGAGTCTCTTCTCCCTCAAAATTTCACCGAAACTCTTGGAAAATTTACGAGAAGAATGGAAATGGTGGTCTCTCTCTCCTTCTAGTAGTTGTTTAGCTCTCCAATCGGTATTTCCTTCTTCTCATCTTCTCTCAAAATCCGAAATTCATGGCACTCGTTTAGGGTTTTGATCAAATATGAAAATTTTGTATAAGTTTTGAGTAATCCATCTCCATTGAGCTTCTATGTTGCTAATTTAGTCAATTCTTCCTCAATTTCATCTTAATTTGGTTTTGATTGATCTAGGGTTTGGATAGTGGACGAATTGATTCGCGAACTGACTTATTGCGGGCCGCAATAAGATCTCTTGCGGGCCGCAATGAGTGGAGACAGTGAATTTGTCGCGCAGAAAAAGAAAACTGTAAAGGTCATTGCGGGCCACAATGGATTCATTGTGGGCCGCAATGAATGTACAGGAAAACTGTAGAGGTCATTACGGGCCGCAATGGATTCATTACGGGCCGCAATGGATTCATTACGGGCCGTAATGAATGTGCAGGAAGGTATAAAGAAACTAATGTAACTCAAATAACCATATCGATCGTCGAACAAAGATTAAATAAATTATGTATGTTGATATAGGTGAAGGCTCGGGTGAGCAAAATTTTGCGGGACCTTTCGAGACGTCCGAACCATAAGTGCGAGATACGCTCTTCGTAATCAGGTGCGGGGTTCTTGGACTTGTTTGATGTTTTATTTTTAGAAATTAAATTGTTTCCGATTGTCATGTTGTATGATTGATTGTTGCATATTGATTGTTGCATGTTTGATGGTTGCATGATTGTAATTGTGTGAATTGTTTACATAGACCAATATGGTTAAAACCGAATGGTGAGATGGTTGATTTGCATATTCGTATGGTTGTCAATTGATGTGTTCTTTTTATTGTTCGATATGTGAAATGAATCTGCCAGGCTGACCCATAGAGGTAGCTGGATAAGGTGACGGTGACCTATCCGTTGACCTGTTTCTGAATTTGCCAGGCTGACCCAGAGAGGTAGCTGGATAAGGTGACGGTGATCTATCCGTTGACTTGTTTATGAATTTGCCAGGCTGACCCAGAGAGGTAGCTGGATAAGGTGACGGTGACCTATCCGTTGACCTGTTTCTGAATTTGCCAGGCTGACCCAGAGAGGTAGCTGGATAAGGTGACGGTGACCTATCCGTTGACCTGTTTAATGAATTTTGCAAGGCTGACCTGTATAGGTGGCTTTGATAAGGTGGCTGACCTGTATAGGTGGCTGACCTGTATAGCTGACTTTGATCCTATTTGAATGAATTTGCAAAGTTGAGCCGTATGGCTGACTTTGATTCCGTGTGAATGCATTTGTAAAGTTGAGCTGTATAGCTGACTTAGAACCAGACTTTAGTAAATGGTTAAGCCAAAGCACTACAGATGGGTGTCAGATAAAGGGTCCAGCTCGGTGGAACATCTGTAGGTGTCAGTAACCCTACAGATGAGGGTCAGATAAAGGGTCTAGCTCGGTGGAACATCTGTAGGTGCTACCAGCCTTAATAAAATGAGTTAAGCCAAATATGTGTTTGTTTGAACTTCGTCTTGAAAATTCCGTAAGTTGTGTTTCACTTGATTATTGTTGTCGAGCATACGCATTCATTTATACACTGATATAGAACTGTTAATATACTGTTGTATGAGTTTCATTTTTGAACATGGATTCTGATTGCAAGTCCAATTGCTTGATTGTGGCAAATTCGCACTGAGAATTTATTCTCACCCCCTCCCTTTGGGATCTTTTTACAGGTTACGGTACTGCCGGTTCTGGAGAGGCACACGAGTAGTAGGCCTTTGGTATATGTTACCATACTACCTTAGTACCTGTTTTGTTATTTGACTAGAGATATACTTATGTTTTTGTTGTATAGATCTCTATGTCATACCTTATGGTTAGTATCCGTATGAGATACATTTTGTATATTCTACTGTTACCAGACTTTTGTACCTGGATTATGTATTTAAACTTGTTTTATTTCTTTTATTGTGATGATTATGAATTATATCGTAATTGCCTTGTAAGCATACATGGAGTTGTATGCTTACGGCGGGGCTCTGTCACTACTAATGGCTGCGGGGTGTGACAGTTCCCTTTGGTGGTATCAGAGCATAGGTTTAAGCCCTAACCAGACTAGTAGGTTACGTGAGTGGGGTACGTTATAATTGGGCCGTCACGACTAACGACTTATCTAGTATAGTAATAAGTAGATTCAGGGTGCAATGCATATCTGGCGGCGATAGTTTACACTACTACGGAAGTTCCCGAGATTTATACTATCCCGGTTGTTTTAGAATTCGTGGATGTGTTCCCGGACGAGATAGTTGGACTACCACCCGAACGAGAAGTAGAATTTGGTGTAGAATTGATACCAGGCACGACACCAATTTCTAAGACTCCATATCGCATTGCTCCTGCGGAATTGAAAGAACTCAAGGCACAACTAGAAGAGATGCTGGAAAGAGGGTTCATTAGACCAAGCACGTCTCCATGGGGTGCTCCCGTGTTGTTTGTGAAGAAGAAAGATGGAACCTTGCGGTTATATATCGACTATCGCGAATTGAACAAGATTTGAGGACGGGGTACCATCAGCTAAGAATACGTTCGAGCGATGTAGACAAGACGGCCTTCCGTACATGCTACGGGCATTATGAGTATTTGGTCATGCCGTTTGGGCTAACGAATGCTCCAGCCGCATTTATGCATTTTATGCATCGAGTGTTCCATGATCTGTTGGATTCTACAGTAGTAGCTTTTATCGATGACATATTGGTGTATTCGCGATCACGAGAAGAACATGAGATACATCTACGAATAGTGTTGCAGAGGTTACGAGAGCATCAATTGTTTGTAAAATTTTCGAAGTGTGATTTTTGGCTCGATAAAGTGACATTTCTGGGCCACGTGATTTCAGAAAAAGGGTTGGCAATGGCTTCAGAAAAGATTCGGGCTGTGACCGAATCGAAGAGACCAGAGACAGTTACGAAGATTCGTAGTTTTCTGGGTCTAGCGGGGTATTACAGACGATTTGTACTCAGATTCTCACAGTTGGCTGGTCCTCTTACGAAGTTGTTGCATAAGGGTGTGAAGTTTGAGTGGGGTGCCGCTCAAGATCAGAGTTTCCAGGAATTGAAGAATCGATTGGTATCTGTATCGGTTCTTGCTATGCCAATTACTGACAAGGAGTATACATTCTACACCGATGCATCTCGATCGAGTTTGGGATATGTATTGATGCAGGACGAGCATGTTATTGCATATGCATCTCGAAAGTTACGACCGCATAAACAGAATTACCCGACACATGATTTGGAGTTAGCAGCAGTGATTTTTGCATTAAAGATTTGGCGACATTACTTGTATGGAGCAAGATGCCGTATCTATACGGATCACCAAAGTTTGAAATATATTTTTACTCAAAGAGAGTTGAATTTGAGACAAAGGAGATGGTTGGACTTGATGAAAGACTATGATATGGACATTCAGTATCACACAGACAAGACGAATGTGGTAGCAGATGCGCTAAGCAGAAAGAGTCAGATAAATCTGGCATCTATTATCACAAGTGAGACACATCTTCTCGAAGAAATGTGAAGGATGAATTTATATGTTGGTGCATCCCGTGAGTTCGCGTTGAAAACATCATCTCGTTTAATTGGAGATAGAGCTAGTGCGGGTACATCTGCATTTGCATCTATTATTTTGGCTGCGGTTGAGGTTCGACCAGAATTACATGAGCGTATTCGAGTAGCACAACAGGAGGACCCAAAGTGTCAGAAGTTTCGAAAACATTCTGAATCTGGTGAAGACTCACCTTTTCGACTCTACGAAGATGGCATCCTACGATTCCATGACCGTATATGCATTCCTAATGACTCGGAGTTAAAGAAGTTGATCCTATCCGAGGCACATGACTCGGGATATACCATTCATCCCGGTGAAGTCAAGATGTATCAAGATTTGAAGCGACACTTTTGGTGGCCAAAGATGAAGAGAAATGTTCAGAGCTACGTCGAGAAATGCCAAGTTTGTCAGCAAGTCAAAGTCGATAGATGAAAGAGGGCGGGACTACTAAAGCCCCTTGAGATACCCGCATATAAGTTTGAATCGATTACCATGGATTTCGTGTCCGGTTTCCCGAGGACTGTCGGACGATACGACTCCATTTGGGTTATAGTGGATAGACTGACCAAAATTGCACACTTCATTCCACTACGGACTGATACAACCGGAAAAGAATTGGTTGATTTGTTCTTGCAATATCAATTTAAATACCATGGTTGCTCACGAAATATCATCTCGGACCGAGATACTCGTTTTACCTCGCGTTTTTGGGGAAGTTTTCAAGAGTCCATGGGTACAAAGTTAAGATTCAGTACCGCACATCATCCGCAAACAGATGGCCAATCCGAGCGCACGATACAAACGTTGGAAGATATGCTTCGATCATGTGCCCTAAGTTTCCGAGGCTCTTGGATCGATCACTTGTACTTGGTAGAGTTCGCATACAACAATAGCTACCATTCGAGTATCGGAATGTCACCACAAGAGGCACTTACGGGACAGCAGTGTCGTACTCCGTTATGGTGGGGACCCGCAAGTACGTACTCACCTACCGGACCCCAGATGATACAGGAAGTGGCTGAAAAGACAAAGGTTGTTTTGAGTCGGCTTAAATCAGCTCAGGAGCGACAAAAGAAATACGCCGATGTTCATCGAAGACCGTTGGAATTTCAAGGAGGAGATCACGTGTGGCTTCGAGTTTCTCCCGTTAGAGGCGTGCATCGATTCGGTGTCTCGGGTAAGTTGAGACCCCGGTATATTGGACCATTTCAGATCTCGCAACGAGTTGGACCTGTGGCATATGAGCTTTCGTTACCTCCCGCGTTGGACCGAGTTCACCCGGTATTTCACGTGTCACAATTACGCCGATATGTGCGAGATCCATCTCATTGTATTGATCACTCCGACTTGCACATCCGAGATGACCTATCTTATCAAGAAGAACCGATGCGGATATTGGACCGAAAAGAACAACGACTTCGAAATAAGTGATCAAGCTTGTTCTTATACAATGGGGACGCCATTCGGAGAAAGAGGCGACATGGGAACCTGAGGCAAGTATCCGTGAAAAGTATCCAGAGCTATTCGACGATTCAGGTACGAAATTAAGTTCAGAGGACTGAACTTTATTTTAAGGGGGGGAGAAATGTTACGTCAGGAAATTTTGAACATTTAAAATTTTCAATGTTTAGAACATAATAGAAAATTTTATTGATGAACTAGGAGTTGAAAATTAAAACAATTATAATATTAGTCTGAAATCTCGAAATAGTCCGACTTGATCGAATCCTTAAATCTATATCTTATGAACAAAAGAATTAAATTAACTTACATGTATACATATAATTATATGCATGAACTCTTCTTTTATTAATAACAAACAAATGGAGGGTCTATTTAGCAAAACTTCCAAAGTATACAAGCTCTCTCTCTTTCTCCCTTCCTTTCTCCCTGGTGAGGTCCGATCCCCTCCCCCTTGTGTGTGCTGCCCAAAGAAAGAGAAGGAGAGAGGAGTCTCTTCTCCCTCAAAATTTCACCGAAACTCTTGGAAAATTTACGAGAAGAATGGAAATGGTGGTCTCTCTCTCCTTCTAGTAGCTGTTTAGCTCTCCAATCGGTATTTCCTTCTTCTCATCTTCTCTCAAAATCCGAAATTCATGGCACTCGTTTAGGGTTTCGATCAAATCTGAAAATTTTGTATAGGTTTTGAGTAATCCATCTCCATTGAGCTTCTATGTTGCTAATTTAGTCAATTCTTCCTCAATTTCATCTTAATTTGGTTTTGATTGATCTAGGGTTTGGATAGTGGACGAATTGATTCGCGAACTGACTTATTGCGGGCCGCAATAAGATCTCTTGCGGGCCGCAATGAGTGGAGACAGTGAATTTGTCGCGCAGAAAAAGAAAACTGTAAAGGTCATTGCGGGCCGCAATGAATGTACAGGAAAACTGTAGAGGTCATTACGGGCCGCAATGGATTCATTGCGGGCCGCAATGAATGTGCAGGAAGGTATAAAGAAACTAATGTAACTCAAATAACCATATCGATCGTCGAACAAAGATTAAATAAATTATGTATGTTGATATAGGTGTAGGCTCGGGTGAGCAAAATTTTGCGGGACCTTTCGAGACGTCCGAACCATAAGTGCGAGATACGCTCTTCGTAATCAGGTGCGGGGTTCTTGGACTTGTTTGATGTTTCATTTTCAGAAATTAAATTGTTTCCGATTGTCATGTTGTATGCTTGATTGTTGCATGTTTGATGGTTGCATAATTGTAATTGTGTGAATTGTTTGCATAAACCAATATGGTTAAAACCGAATGGTGAGATGGTTGATTTGCATATTCGTATGGTTGTCAATTGATGTGTTCTTTTTATTGTTCAATATGTGAAATGAATCTGCCAGGCTGACCCATAGAGGTAGCTGGATAAGGTGACGGTGACCAATCCGTTGACCTGTTTCTGAATTTGCCAGGCTGACCCAGAGAGGTAGCTGGATAAGGTGACGGTGATCTATCCGTTGACCTGTTTCTGAATTTGCCAGGCTGACCTAGAGAGGTAGCTGGATAAGATGACGGTGACCTATCCGTTGACCTGTTTCTGAATTTGCCAGGCTGACCCAGAGAGGTAGCTGGATAAGGTGACGGTGACCTATCCGTTGACCTGTTTCTGAATTTGCCAGGCTGACCCAGAGAGGTAGCTGGATAAGGTGACGGTGACCTATCCGTTGACCTGTTTCTGAATTTGCCAGGCTGACCCAGAGAGGTAGCTGGATAAGGTGACGGTGACCTATCCGTTGACCTGTTTAATGAATTTTGCAAGGCTGACCTGTATAGGTGGCTTTGATAAGGTGGCTGACCTGTATAGGTGGCTGACCTGTATAGCTGACTTTGATCCTATTTGAATGAATTTGCAAAGTTGAGCCGTATGGCTGACTTTAATTCCGGGTGAATGCATTTGTAAAGTTGAGCTGTATAGCTGACTTAGAACCAGACTTTAGTAAATGGTTAAGCCAAAGCACTACAGATGGGTGTCAGATAAAGGGTCCAGCTCGGTGGAACATCTGTAGGTGTCAGTAACCCTACAGATGAGGGACAGATAAAGGGGTCCAGCTCGGTGGAACATCTGTAGGTGCTACCAGCCTTAATAAAATGAGTTAAACCAAATATGTGTTTGTTTGAACTTCGTCTTCAAAATTCCGTAAGTTGTGTTTCACTTGATTATAGTTGTCGAGCATACGCATTCCTTTATACACTGATATAGAACTGTTAATATACTTTTGTATGGATTTCATTTTTGGACATGGATTCTGATTGCAAGTCCAATAGCTTGATTGTGGCAAATTCGCACTGAGAATTTATTCTCACCCCCTCCCTTTGGGATCTTTTTACAGGTTACGGTACTGCCGGTTCTGGAGAGGCACACGAGTAGTAGGCCTTTGGTATATGTTACCATACTACCTTAGTACCTGTTTTGTTATTTGACTAGAGATATACTTATGTTTTTGTTGTATAGATCTCTATGTCATACCTTATGGTTAGTATCCGTATGAGATACATTTTGTATATTCTACTGTTACCAGACTTTTGTACCTGGATTATGTATTTAAACTTGTTTTATTTCTTTTATTGTGATGATTATGAATTATATCGTAATTGCCTTGTAAGCATACATGGAGTTGTATGCTTACGGCGGGGCTCTGTCACTACTAATGGCTGCGGGGTGTGACATTTTGGTTTCATTTTTGTAGTTTTTTTTCTTTTACAGGGTGATTAAGTTATTTATATTTGGTAGAGTAATTGTGAAAAGAGAGAAAATTGAAAGACGAGAGGGAACTGGTGTAATGTAATCGAAATTGAGATGGTAATTGAGATGGTAATTGGGATGGTAATTGAGATGGTTAATTAAGTTATTTATATCTGGTAGAGTAATTCTTTTACAGGGTGATTAAGTTATTTTTACACGGATAGATCAAACTTTTATTTGAGCACCGTTAATTGAAATTGTTATGTACTTTTCGTAGAATCATCTATTTCATTTTTCAGTGATGTAATGTAATTAATTATGTTGACTGGAGGGAACTGGTGCAAACCTAAGGAAGAGATGCTTTCTTAGTTGTGTAAAAACATATGCAAGTTTCTAAAGATATAATATTGCATATTCAAAGGAGATGGCAGTAACCATATCAAATTAATGTTGACTAACTATTGAGGTGATGGACATCCTCAAAATCTTGTTTTGGAAGTTCATTCTCATTCATAGCATCAGAATTGAAATTTCTTTAGTATTTCCGAAAAGTACATACTAAAAATATGGGTGGTGCATGGGATTCATTCATTCATTCATTCATTCTTTACGAAAAGTAAAAATTAATTTTGTGTGGTTTCTATTTGTATGCTATTATGGAACTGGGTGGGGAGGGTATTTTTGTAGATGTTTAACTTGATTTATTATTTTTTAAATTTTATTCAAATACTTATAATAAGCATATACAGTTGACACATACATTATTTTGTTTCTATTTATTAATTTTCTTAACCAGTAGATATAATGAAATAGACATAATTAATTAATTAATCATCTATTTCATTCTTATGCACAATTATATGTTGACTGGATTTAACTTAGCATGTAGATGTAATGTAATTATTTGATCTATCAAACTTTTATTTTTCACTTTTCAGTGATGCTGCTGCTGTTTATCAGTGCTGCTGCTGTTTTTCACTACATTAAGGCAATATTATATCAGTGTTGCTGCTGATTTTTAATAGGTCAAGATGGGAGAAGCTCCATTGGAGATCGAAAAGGCTAGGGAAGAGAGGATCAACATGATCCATTCGAGGATGGAACAACTTGGCATTCACACTCTCGCACGTGTTGTGAACGGTCCATCCAATAAGAAGAAGGCTGATCCAACAAGGAAGAGAAGGGTTGAAAGGTCGAGTGAACAACGAGGTGTCGTTGGAGAAGGCAGCAACCCTAAGGATATAGAGGAGTACAATCCTTCAACATCTTGTGATGAATCAAGTAGTGAGGAGGAAGCACCAAAAAAAAAGAAGAAAAAGAAGAATCAAGAACAAGCTGTGTTGGGAGAAGGCAGCAGCCATCAAAACCAAATTGGAGCAAATCCCGGTAAATAAACAAATTCCCATGTATTATGTCTTGTACCAAACAATAGGCTTATTCCTTGATGTCAATGTTGGCTGAAAAATAAATTATGAGTTGAAATGTTAAATTATGTAATTACAGAGATGGATATAGAGGTGTACAATCCTTTATCATCTTCTGATGATTCGAGTGATGCGGAGGAAGCACCACAAAAAAAGACGAGAGGTCGGACCACTTGTGCTAAGTTAGCAAAGAAGAAATTACGTATCAAGTTCAACAAGCATGGGCATCCAAAGGGGAAATTCTTGAGCCAATACAAGACTTACGTGGCAAATGTATCGAAAGAGAGATTTCCTATCACTATTCCGAATTGGAAGAAAGTTGACGACAAGTTGAAGGAAGAGTGTTGGGAGGAGATAAAGGTACATCTTAGGTTCAGAATATAAAAAATATTCTCGTTTAATTTAAATTTTAGGTGTAAATGTTATGTAATTATTTGAAATACAGCAAACTTGGGGAATAAAGAAAGACAAAGGCTTCAAGCATGCCAAAAAGAAAATGAATGAAGCATGGAAGAACTTTAAGAGTGATCTCACAAGGTTTTACGTGAGGAAAGACAAAGTTCCATTCGGCAAATACTCTTGGATAAGTGAAGCCGTTTGGAAAGAATTTGTGAGGCAGAAGTCGACGCCAGAGTTTCAGGTCAGCCCTAATCAAATCTGAAATTTTTCAAAAATCTTTTCTATTTTCCTTTTTGTCGACCTAACTCACTAATTTCATTGATCAAGAGTTGAAAGTACAGTCTTATTCTTATATTACATAGAAGAGTTCCTATATATAGAAGAACACAACTCCTTTAAGACCCAAATAACAGTACAAACATGCATCCAGACATTATCATATATATGTATCTCTTTAAACTCTTTGCTTGTGCGTCCACTAACCATGACTGTCTCTTGGAGTTCAGCACAGCCTAATAGCTATTGATAAAATATCATAATCTTACAATCACCAAAAAAGAAAAACTACAAACCAAAAACCAGAAAAAAAACCAGCACATTCGTTTCAGCTGTTATATTACATACATAGAACCAGTACACATACCCCAGAAAGAAACAAAATATCAAAAAACCAGAATACAACACATATGTTACCAGTAATGGAGATGTTTTACAAAATTCACCGAAAAAACAATGAAGGCAAAAACAGTGTACCAGTAAGGACAAAACAGCAGCACCAGTAAGGTGAAACCCAGTAACCAGTGACAAAATATAGTTAATTTACAGTACCAGTGGGAGCAAAAATCAGTACCATACCAGTGACTCTCTCAAAGACTGCACCATTGAATGAACAAAACAAAAAGTACCAGTGGCCAAACACAAATGATCAAGGGTATAATAGGAAATACCCTTGATCAAGTGATTTTTCTTAAATCAATTTCATGCATGTTTCCTTCGATTGTAGAAATTAAGTGAGCAAAATCGCGAACTGTCCAAGAAGAATGACAACCCACACCGCTTAGGCTCCCATGGATACGAGGCAAAAATACGCATTTGGAAGAAAAAATTCAAACAAAACTCTGAGGATTTGGCACCTATCCTAGATATAAAAGACGAGAGGTGCCAATATTACGTCTTGGGACGAATGGTAACTTTACCAGATGGGACTCTTAAGGGCCCCTGCAAAGACCGAAGCTCTGATCAATAACATTGTAAGTGTTGGATATATTTAAATCATGATTTTATGATGCTGTAATTGACTTAGTAGTATTAATTGCTGTTTACTTGTCATACTTTATTATTATTAGTAGTACTAGTTTTAGTTTTACTGTTACTATTTAAAGGTTGTAAATACTATTATTTTTGTGTCTGATAAGAAAGAAAGCAAGAAAATACAGAATTTACAAGTTTCACAGAAATGAATGATTCGTGTCTGATGTTCAAAGTGCAGTAGCATATTATTTTTTCACCTTCATTTGAAATGCATGAAATTGAGATTCGTTGGTTGCATCTGGAAACTGTACCACAGATACCTGTAATATAACAACAGAAATCACATTTTACCTCAAAAAAATTTCAAGTACTGGAGGTAGGTGCATCTGAGGTGCTCTATAAAATGGATGAATATGCACATGCTGGCTGGATAATAAATAAAATTCATCAATCATTTATGAAGAATTTGTTGAAAGTTGATCCAAAATTAGCTCTCTCTATTTAGAATTCTGTTGTAGTTGTTTTTAGAAGCATGAATGTGTGTTAGTGGATTAGTGGGTCTCTAAATATAGGTGTGTCTGTAGTAGGATTAGTGGGTGCTATAATTATTCATGTAGTAGCAGGATAGGTGCAGGTGTTAGTTCTATTTTGGGGACTGTTTGTAATAGCAGAACAAGGTAGTGGGGTACTAAATTTAGATGATCCAAATTTAGTTGTTGTAGGGCTATAAATTCAGCATGTTGTAATTGAATTAATTAAGAAGTGAAGTAAAATTATTTGTGTCAATCCTTCTTCCTCTGTTTACTCTTCCAACAGAATTAACTTATCTCACTCCTTTATAAATAGTCACAGTAGCTTTTCTGCTATTTTTTGGCTGTTTATTCTGTGATATATCTGCTATTTTTTGGCTGTTTATTCTGTTTATTTTTTGGCTGTGATATATGCCATCTGGTCTTTCTGTGATATATGCCATCAACCTTTACTCTGATATATGCCAATAACTATTTTTGGCTGTTTATTCTGTGATATATGCCATCTGTGATATATGCCATCTGGTACGTATCTCACTCATTTCTTACAATTTTTCAACAGAAAGACACACAACAAAAGGTCAACTCGGGGGACATCGAAGTCAGTGGCTCGAGTGATGTGCTCACGCTTTCTCTAGGGAACCCGGAACATCCAGGTCGGACGAGGGGTCTTGGGGCGCAAGTGACTTGGAAACAAGGATTAAATACATATAGGGCTTCGAGAAAGAGGGGATTTAACCAAGCTGATATGACGGCTTTTGCAGAGGAGATACAAAGACGGTGTTACACGAATATGAGGGAAGAGATGAAGCAGGAGATGAAGGAGGAGATGAGGCAGGAGATGAAGGAGGAGATTAGGCAGCAAATGAAGGACGAGATGAAGCAGAAAATGAAGGAGCAGTTGAGTGAACAAGTAAGGGATATGCGGGCTGAAATGCTTACTGAGTTCAAAATGCAACAAGCTGTGCCAGATCAAAATAGTCCGGCATTCCGTCGTAGTAGTCAACATTCCAATGCAGTTACAACAAGCCCTCTGGATTCGATTATGGTATTTATACTTTTATTTACAACTAAAGTTAAAAATGATAGTATTTTCTTCAATTGGCAAATGTACAACTTTGTCTAACTTAGATTTTATTTTTTTATCAAATGTCAAGGAAATCTCACCTTGCTATCTCACTTGTAAAGTTGGAGAGAAGCACATCAAGATGGCGAACGCTAGGGTATGGCCGTGGAAGAAGGATGAATCAGTGCACTGTGTGCCTCTGTTAAAGGACCACATGAAGGTGCAGGTGGATTCGTGTGTCGACGACATGTATCTCAAGTTTCCTCTCCCAACTGAAGTAAATAAAGATTTTGTCAAAATCGAAGACACCTTCGGAAGTTTCATTCAATGGCCGAAAGATTCGATTATTCTGGATGAGGTAAAAAAATATTTTTATTTATTATGTATTTTATCTAAAATTATACATTTTATCTAAAATACTTTAGAATACTGTTTCTATATATAACCAAATATGATCTAGATTACAAAACTGATGAGACACTTGACCTCTCTATTCGACCAACCATTATCTTTATCTTCCAAAATGGTTACCCATTATCTTCCAAAATGGATGTAATTTAGTAATTAATTATACAACGTATTTTTCTGTGAATTATTAACTATTAAAATGCACCGAGCTTATAGCTAGGTTGATGGAAGTGGTATTATATATTTTCCACATCAAATTCTTATAGAAGCTAGGCTGAGACTACTTTTTTCTTTTTCTTTTTCTTTTCTTTCTTTTTTCTTTTCTTTTCTGTTTTTATTTTTATTTTTTTGTGAGAAGGGGTGGGAGGTAGAGTGTATGTCAGGTTGCATTAAAAAGGGTTTTTGGTACAAAAATAAAGTATAAATGAAATTCATTTGATACAAGTAATTTGATAGAAATCCATGGATGCACATTCATCAAGGACTGGTGAGGGTACAAATTTTGATGACAAATTAAATAGCACCCCAATAAAAGGTGAAATGCATGAAAATACTAGTCCAAGGAAGGAGAAAGGGAGCATTTGTTTCCATTAAAGGAATCCTTACTTGTATGATTGCTGTCTTTCTCTCTGCTTTAATTGATTCACTGGACCAGTCCAAATATTACTGTTTTGTTTAGGAAAACAGGAATTTTTAAAATTAAAAACTGCTTCATGAGGAGTGATCAGTTCTAGAAAATCAATATAATCAAAAAAATATTTTTTGTTCTGCTGACATAAAAAACTGCTTCATGTTCCTATGTACCAGCAGCTGAAAAGGGTATTAAAAGGGTGTTATTTAACAAGTTATTACTTTGTTCTAGTGTATAGACCAAGATGCTTCAGTGCCCGAGCCGGCATCTAATGAAGTGTCGAAATCCATGCATCGTAAGGCGCTTATTCCGGGTAAATTGTTAGCGAAGGTGGGACCCGAGTTCAGAGGCATACATGAGAGGGTGATGAGAGAACCGCATGATAAAACTGAGTTCATCTTGGAAATTAAGGAGGGTGTGTTACTTCCTCAGTCGACGCTAATCAACATAGGTTTTAATGACTTGACGGATCTAGCGAAGCAAGACATGCTTGATGTTTCAATAATATCCATCTGGGTTATGTAAGTTTGTTTAACTTTATACGCATAGTGATTAATTTCAAAATTAACTCATTTCAACATTTACGTAATTTCAAGATTTCTAGATATATGTTTAATTAATTGGGTCCAAATAAGATGTGTGCTGAAAATTCTAAAATTTTAGACCCGAGTTCAGAGCCTAAAATTTTAATAATTTTTTGCCGGTTCATGTTCCTATGTACCAGATCTTGGTGTCTTGTTGGCTCTGAAAATTTTAATAATTTTAATAATTTTATAATGTGTGCTGAAAATTCTAATAATTTTAGACCCGAGTTCAGAGCCTTGTTTTTCCTTTGTGTACCAGTACCATACTGGTACTGGTCTCTTGGTGTGTGCTAGCTAGAATCTTACGGATATATATTGTATTTCACAAATCTAGCTATTTGTAATAACACACACACACACACACAGAGTCATGAAAATTCATTCATATGCAAAAATATAGAAATGTGCAGGTATAATTAATTGTCCAGCAAGGGAACAATCAAGGAAACTCATATACAAAATTTAATTACATTAATTAGCTTCAGTTCTATGAAATTATGAAAAAAGTATCTCATATATATATAGAGAGACACACACACACTTGATACTTGTATGCATGAAAAAGAAGTACGTGATAAATTAATATAGTGAAAAGGTAGCTTTCAGTTGGCTTCCTATATATCATAGTTGTGTAATAGTATGTTGTTTACCAACATTTACGTAATGTTTTCCAGATATTTAAAGAGACTTGTTGCCGATCTAGGTCGCGAGGTTGACGTCGGTTTTTTGGACCCTAGTAGAATATCTTCATCACTTTTTAATTCTGCTGAAAAGGAGGCCGCTTCAAGCTACTTGCTCGAGTCATTGAATAAGATGCAGGATAAGAAATTTATCCTTGGACATACTTTCAGAGGTTAGTTGTTGTTTTTATTTGAGTAATTTATATACTTTTAACGATATATGTAAATTGATTCTTACCATGTATGATTGTAGTAAACACTGGGCGCTTTTCGTTTTTGTCATGCGTGATAATATGGTCTATGTTATTGATTCTCTAGCGCTAAAGGAACCAAGTTACGATATCACGTTGCCATTTAAAGAGTGAGCAATACTATTTGTTGGTAATTACTAATTTCATTTACTTACAATCAACGTATTATTTATTGGTAATTACTAATTAATTCGACATTTAATAAATTTCAGCATTTTTAAATCTTATGTGGAGGCCGGAGGAGTGCACAAGGAGGGATCAACGGAATGTGCGTGGAAATACATCAAGGTGTGAACTTGTTCACTTGAGTTTTAATTAGATACTTCATTTTTCCAAATTCTTTTACAACACTAATTGAATAGTTCTCTTCATATGGACTAAATATTAACTAGTTAGCATTAGTATATTTGGAGTTTTCGTTGGGCCTAGCCTGCTATTTTAGTTGACTAGTGTTCATTATTTTTTTTTTTAATGAAAGGCCGAAGAACCCAATGTTTATCAATTAGTGCCTAGTTCTTACATAAACTAACAGTAACCTTTACTATAAAAACCTAAGATAAAACCCCATGCTAAACCCTCCTAGAGATATCCAAAATGCCTCAATCACATACACCCGCATTCCTAACTAGCTACTGAACAGCAGCGACTGCAACCATTGCTATCTGTAGTCGAAAAAGTTTCAACTCACATATACCTCATCAACATGAATATCTCTAAACAGAAAATCCTACCCAACTCCCAACAAAAACTGGTACCAGTATAAAATCTACCAGATACCAGTATCTCCACATACTGAGCAACAGTCAACTTATAGTTCCTTGGATTTAAAACAAAAATCTGTACCCAAAAAACTGATAATTTAAAACAAAAATCTGTACCCAAAAAATTTATTCCAATTTTACCCTCTTCATTGACCATCTGAGTACCAGCCTTCTCCTTAACCTATAGTTCCTTGGATTTATCTTTTAAAACCCATTTATGGATTCTGGGTTGTGATGTGATTAGGATGGAGATTTATTTAGAAAAAAAAAATCTCATTTCTAGTTTTCAGGCTGTGATGTAAATAGGGAAGCAAATATTAGTGTAAATATTTTTTCCTTATTAATGAAAATTGTAAGGTGGCAGTTGCCATTTTACTGTCAAAAAAGACAAATTAGCAAAATAAAAAAAAATGAATATGACATAGTTATACTTGAAAACATTTATTATACTGTACTTGTAGTTTCATAACAAAGCAAGACAGAATCTACTCAACATTTAGCAACATTCATCCATTTCGTTCTAAGCATGACATGTCAAAACATAACCCCACATATTACAAAAGCACCTAATCAACCCAGAATCCATAATCTCCATCCTAATCACATCTGAGTACCCAAAAAATATAAACTAAGACACCATATTTGTGGCACCTAAGATATTTTGGATTATTTGCATATAAAACACCTAGCCATTAAACAAAGGTTCACTTCTAAAAAGAATAGCCAATTGGGCACGAATTTTAACAGTAATTCTTATTGATTTTAATTATTGATTTTACTTAAATGGAACATTTCAGAGCCCTAGGCAACAAGGCAACAAGGTGTGTGGATTTTACGTCATGAAACACATGCAAGATCTAGTCACTACGCAATTTGACGTTTTTCCGAATGTATGTATTTTATAATTGAACTTGATTCATTTTTCATATAGCTTGAATAAAATTAACTTCTCAATTTGTATTCATGCAGTGTGATTTATCGACCGGAAAATATACGCCGACGCAACTTCATGCAATAACACGACAATGGTCTGCATTTTTTTTGGACAATTTCTAAACTATTAATAAGAAATGCAATGTTGTTATGTTCATATGCATATTTTGTTTGTGTTATGTATATTTTGTTATAGTGTATTTTTTTGTGAATGAAATATGAGTTATGTTGTTTAAAGAAAATTGTGCTATCTTTTGTTTGTGTTTTGTTTGTGTTGCTCATTATTTGCATGATTATTCTAATTAATGTTAATGAATGCCGAATAGAAATATAGTGCTAGCAAAAATATAGAGGCTAGCCCCGATACAAACAGAACCATGCCAAAATTTTGTGCCAACACCGACTGTTATTAGGATCGATATTGACTGTTTTTAGAACAAATATTGACTATTTTTCAAAACTAAATCAATTATTTTTTATAGAAAACAGTTGGTGCTGGGGGCCAACACCGACTGTTTTTAATAAAAAACAGTCGGTGTAGGTGTCCAACACCGACTGTTTTTAATAAAAAACAATCGGTATAGGGGGTCAACACCGACGGTTTTTAATAAAAAACAGTCGGTATAGGGGGCCAACACCGACTGTTTTTAATAAAAAACAGTCGGTGTAGGGAGTCAACACCGACGGTTTTCTATGAAAAACAGTCGGTGTAGGTGGGTAACACCGACTGTTTTCTATACAAAACAGTCGGTGTAGGTGGACAATACCGACTGTTTTCTATAAAAAACAGTCGGTGTAGGTGGGAAACACCGACTGTTTTTTATAGAAAACCGTCGGTGTAGGTGGGAAACACCGACTGTTATTGTAACAGTCAGTGTTAGCTGTCTATACTGACTGTTGTTTACCCGTCGGTAAAGATTTATCTATACCGGCGGCGCCATCACTGACGCCTCAATAACAGTCGGTATAGGGATTTTTTAACAGTCGGTAAAAGGGTTTTTTGTACTAGTGGTACTAATAAGTATTTTTTTTAGTTGATTAAATAAAAGATGGGGATATGAATAAACAAAATGAGTTTGGATGGGGAAATAACTTTAAAATTTTGATGGAAAAATATCGAATTGATGAAGTTATGATGGGCATATATCAAAATTTCTCTTTTTATTCATGGCGTGTCTACTAATTTAATTATTTATTAATTTCCCATATTTAACATTTTTACTCTGTCTCAGTTTCTTTACATAATTTACAACCGAATCAGACCAAGCATTCAATTTAGTCTGAAGTGGTTCAAGAACTCTCTTTTCTTTTTCTTGACAGAGCCCAGAGGAGCCCAAGCCTGGTTCCACTTGTCTTTTCTTTTTCATTTAATTTCAAATTAGAAGAGGCCCAAGGCCCAAGGCCCAAACATATCAAAGACTTCACACAAATCTGGTCATGTAGCACTCCTTAGTGGTTTTGGGTTTAATATAAAGTCGGCATGTTTTTCGTAATTCTCAGAAAATTTAACAGAGATATTCTTTAAATCCAACCAATTATTCACACTTTTTACTATTAGGACTGATTTCAAATTTATTTTGTGCTTAGTTTTAGGGTTTCGGTCAAAACCCAAAGTATCAAATCCAAAAACATAATATCACTACTGTTTTTTTTTTTTTTGATGAAAAGCCCGTGGGCATTACTATTAACTTCAAACATCTCAGTTACAGAATTTGTCAACTCTATCTAATTGGCAGCCCCATCGAAATGGGGACAATTGTTGTTCTGTCCCATGCCTCTGCTGTCAAATCCCTAATTATGCAAACACCCCCATCACAATTGGGAATAACAGAAAGAACCGCATCCTAAGAAGAGAAAGTAAAGAAACTATCATCTAAGATCTGACTAATATTGTGGAAGTCTGCTACCCTCTGATTGAATTCCCCCGTATCTGATTCCTGGTGTGTGCGAGCCCAGTTTGCCATAATATGTGGCGCCTGCAGGGCCGTTCTAGTGACATGGTTGATTGAGATCGTATTCCCCATGTGCCCAGCTAACCTGATACATCTTGCCACTGGTTCCGCCGCACTCCAACTTGGGATCTGGTGGATGGTCCGGTTGTTGACGTGTTCCACCAAAACTTTGCAGTCAGTGAAAATTGAAACCGACCCGAATCCAGCAATCCGTACCGGAGTTTGGCAGAATTGGAGCGTGTTCTCCAGCGCCATGGCCTCCGCCGTGAGTGGGTCCTGGGCCTCCATGGGACCGAAGGTGTAGTGTATTCCTCTTCCTTGCTGGTTGTACAGTATCATCCCCCATCCCCCCTTCTTCGTCTGATCCCAAGAAGCATCCAACAGCACCACCATATGTGCTACCGGTACCAGTTGGATTTCAACACGCCCGACAGGGACATGGACCCGGTTTAGTTGAAGTGGTGTAGTTGTGACGGCCATGCTCTGGACCTGTTTGAGAATACCGTGAGGGGAAGGCTTTTTACCTTGGAAGATTTCCACATTCCGTGCTTTCCGGATGCACCAAATGGTATTGCAAATTAATGTGATCTCCTCCTCCTGTCTCCCCTCGGTCAAGTCATGTAGGTGGACCAAGAGGAACGCGGCCCACAAAACGGTGAGGTCGCCTGGTGTGGTTCCACTGTCACCACTGTCTGCAGGATCTATCTGCTTGCCCATGTTACCCAATGCTAATGTGGGAACCAACTCAGCAGTCAGGTACAACAGCCAGATCATCAGAGCAAACACCTTGCTGGCTATGTGTTTGCGCATTAGTGCAAAACAGATGAGACCTACTTGTATGCCGAGGCTGGCGAGGACGAGAATCCTTACCCCTTCTGAGTTCCATTGGTTTTGCCATTTCTCAAGGGTATTATCCATTCTCTGCTTCTCTCTCTCTCTGTTTTTTTTTTTTTTAATGACCTTGCCAGATGCTGCCACTATCTCTCTCTCTCGAAATCTTGGCAGAGGCTGCCAAGAAACTCTCTCTCTTTTTGAAAAGCTTGATAGTGGCTGCCAAGTCTCTCTCTCCCTGCCCTTGTCTTCTCCCTCTTTTTGGTTTCTTGTTTTGGGATGCCTGGCTAGATCCAAGCCTTACTCAACAAATAAAATATGACTGTTGCTTCCCGACGATTATCTGTCACATGACATGTTTGTTTCAGTTGACTAATTGGAGGTTTATCCCTCCAATGCATGGATACAGCTGCTGTGTAACGGCCAAATTTTATGGAAGCGATTATTAAAGGAATATTAATTTGGTTATCGAAATATACAAGTAGAGCCTGATTTTCAATTACAAATAATATATATATATTTGGGGCGTCGGATCCGCTTCAAAGAGCGTGCGGATGTCATCTCAGATGATGAAATTTTCATACTAAAATTTGCCTCCAGCGAATGGAGGTGTCCATTTTGATCTACCCCAGACCCGACCCCAGCGAAGAAAGAGAAACAAAAAAAAATAATCTCCTCCTCTCTCTCTCCAGCGATTATCTCTCCGTCGTCCAAACCCTAGAAATCACTGTCCCACCCTCTCCATGACCCCGTGCTCTCCATCACGATATCGTCCTCTACAGCGCGACCATGCGCTATCCTCCGTCGCCCAGCGCCACAACATCTCTTAAAGGTTATCTGTGTAACGCCATGTAAATCAAAATACTAAATTAAGGTACAACATAAATAGTGTATATATTTGTTTATCCTTCTATGTCTTTTTTCTTCTTTCATTCATTTAACTTAATAATTTAATAAATTACCCAAATTAAAATACCGTGAAAAGAAACTAATAGGTTCCGATATAGATCATGATTTAAATAGCATATATAGCGGATCATTGCAAATATTGAAAACCCAATACAACCCAAATGGTTTATCAGTCAAAAGTTGTGATATAAAAAATTCTAAATTTAAATTCATAACCTCCAAAATAACTGGCCGCCTCTGTGATATGTAAGTTACCAATTTAAAAACCATTTATATATATATATATATATAATTAAGAATAGTTATTTTAGTACCCGCGCTACAGTACCCGCACTTAGAGGAATAATGTACTATGGTCCCCACTAATTAAATGGTCCCCACTAATTATTATTCTAAAAAGATATTAAATATTCCCCACTAATTATTATTCTAAAATTTCAGCTACACCCTTTCTCCATGATCTGCGTCAACCTTTCTCTAATGAAGTAGTGGGGACCCCGTATCACCGCATCAACCTTACCCAATCATCACCGTGTCAACATTCCTCTAACAAAAATAGTTGACCACATAGGTAAAAATACTTTAGTGCAGAGGTATAAATACTTGCAGTACTTGATATTAATACTTGCAGACGTCATCTAGTGTCATATGTAAAAAATATTTGAGTGGTCCCCTAATGCGGGTACGACGAGAGGATATTTCAAGAAAAGGTGCGAGTACGGTTATTTAAGGAAAATTCATATATCATATATGTAGTTCATTGTATAGATATAAATACTTATCTTGTTTGAGCTATATACTTCACAATGTTACTATTAATATTTGTAAAACAAAATTACAGTTTTGGAAAGGGTTGCGTGGTCTCCTAATGCGGGTACGATGCGAGGAGTTTTCAAAAAAAAGTGCGGGTACGGTTATTTAAGGAAAATTCATATATCATATATGTAGTTCATTGTATAGATATAAATACTTGTCTTGTTTGAACTATATATTTAAAATGTTACTATTAATATTTGTAAAATAAAATTATAGTTTTGGAACGGTTGCAGTCCCCACAAACAGTTATGGCAGTTTAGGTGCGGGTACAGTGCGGATACTCAACTGCGGGTACTCATATCAGCTTCCTATAATTAAACCCTCGTCTGCATATCTCTGTCTCTCTCCGCTAGCTAATTCTTTACAGAAGGCTAAGCAAGAGATAAAAAGTTAGATATCTACACTTTTTTGATAATTTTCTTTCTTTCGTAATTCCTGTCGAAAGTCCAAAACTGATAAAATAAGGTAATTAATCTTATGATCAAATACTGCTTTCTCTTATATTCACCGATTTGATGATAAGATTTCCTCTATTTTATTTTCTTATATAATCTTTATATTATATTTATTTACTTGATAAAAATTCCTCAGAGTTATATAATTTCTGAAAATTAAAGATTTCTTCTATTTTATTTTATGATATAATCTTTAGATTATATTTAGTTACTTGATAAAAATTCAGTTATATAATTTTTGAACATTATTTATTTAATAGGATTTATTATATCAATTGATAAAATTCTCTTGTTAACTGGTGGAAATTCGTAATTGTTTCAAGGGTCAGTAGTTCCTGAAATTTCGTGAAGTGCAGAGTTTCGAATTGTTCTTGAATGATAATTATTCTTAAAACAGTATATTATGTTGATAATCACAATTGTCGGAATTTATTAAATAATAATTAAATCTCATAAGTTAAATTGTTCTCAAACTTTCACCGAGGCGCATCAAATTAATTGAGTTGCATATTCTATTTTATTAGATGGTAATTTTTCACCGATAATTTATTCACCGATAACCCTAGTACAAAGAAGTATATTCTAAAAACCTATCAATAATTTAATCCTATTTCTAGTGAAAAACAATTTCCATTATATTTGTCTGATCATTAACTAATATAATTCTGTTTAAATCTTATGATTAATATTCGGATTTTATACTTAATAAAAGTTAGTTTAGCAACAGACTTGTCTAAATAAAAATATGTATAAATATTAATTTAGAAAACGTGTACGTGGTCTAGGTCCGAGTTTTGAAGTAAGAAATAAAGTAGACGGAGGAGTGAACTACCCCACGACAATAGGTACGGGTTTTCTGGACATTGTCAAATTGTTACTTATCATTTTGTGTGCATTTTATTTATTTATTTTTGAAATTGTGCATGTTGAATGGAACGATCTCTTTGGTTTGTTTAGAAATACAATAGGATTATTCATATCGATCATGAGACTAGTAAGTAGGATGTGTTTAGCATGACATTGTGTAGGGTTAAATGAAACGAACATGGAATGTAACGGATAAGTTAAAGGAAAGGGGCCAATGTGCGTTGAACGCATGTTGGAATGTATACATTGCGACTAGACCCCTCGTTAACGTGGCGTTGGTTGGATTTTCCATCACAGGTCAAGATCTAGCGTAGGGTGGATTCTCCGTCTAGTGCGACAGCTAATATCTAGCGTAGGTTGGATTTTCCGTCTAGTGAGAAAGTCTCCCGTTGTTGGATGAATTTCCCAGTGGGTCGGCGGTCTTTCAATGTGGATGCGTTTCCCATTGGATTGGCAAATAAATAGATTAACGAAAAACTTGAAAGATAACTAAAGAAGTGCTTGTGTGTGTGTGATTTAAATATGCATTAGTAAGATTGCATGTGAGGATAAAATTTCAATATCTTGTTTGTGTTAATAAGTCAATTTGACAAACTCCGGGACTGGAGCTAAATCCCATACTGAGAGACTGTTTGATCTCTCACCCGTTCCACTTTTATGTGGGTTCTAGGAAATGATGAAGCCGACGGAGAGCACGAATAGAAGGGATGCGGCTCAGGAAGTCAATGAGCAGACGGCTCAAGTATCTTTTATTTTCTTTTTAGTTAAACTTTAATTCTCTCTTTAAAAGTGGATACATTGACTAACATGGCAATTTATCAGTTTGTTTGGATCTCATGTTGAATGTATGTTATGTGCTTGAACTAATTGTGGTGTTAAAAGACTTTGCTCGATTTAAGACTAGTTGGATGAGAATTTATTATTGATAATGTATGTGATGTGCACACGCCTTACATATAAATACGTGATAGGTTGTCTCGGGGTGTGATAATCTCTCTCACTCATTTAACTGTTTCTATTTCCATCCGTCTATGGCTGCCTTTATTTAAGATGCCAAATGAGTAATTGAGTTATTTTAACAATTCTTTATACAAATGATGGAGAACCTTTACTGTAACATTAGTTTTGTGCTCCAATCATGCTCCACATCTTTATTTTTGTTCCCAATGTCCGAATAGTCAATCTGAACCACTTAATATGATCTTCGTATTAAAATGTGTTTGGAAACCAAAATTTATAATTTTTTATAATTTTTTTACTACTTTTTTAGATAGGTACAAAATCAATATTTTCATAAGATTATGGACCATCCAAAACAGTGATTTTGTACCTATTTAACAAAATAGTAAAAATGTTCCAAAAATTATAAAAGTTTGTCTCCAAGCACATTTTAATAGGAACATCATGTTGAGCGGTTCGAATCGAATATTCAGACTTTGGAAACGGAATAAAAACATAGAGGATGATTGGAGCACAAAACCAATGGTGTATTTTAACTCTGTGCAAACATGAAGTAAAGCGAGTGTTTTACTTCACACTCATATTTTGCAATTTCAAAGATCAAAATGCTGATCCGAACCATTCAAGTTGATCTCCATATTAAACTGTGCTTGGAGACCGAATTATATATATTTTTTTAATTTATTACTAGCTTTTTTGAATTTTTGAAAATCACTTATTTTTATGGTCCACAATTTTCTGAAAAACATTATTTTCAAAAATTCGAAAAAATAGTAAAGAAATTTCAAAAATGTAAAATTTGATCTCTGAGCATATATTAATATGGAGATCATTTTGAATAGTTCAGATTGAATTTTTGAACTTCAGAATTGAAGATATTGACGTGAAGTAAGACACTCGCTTTACTTCATGAACCACCTTAACCAAACTCTATATATATATATAATATATATGTATGCATGTATGTATGTAGCAGAACTGGCAATCTCTATTTGATTAATTGTATAATTACAACTAGAAAATTGTGAAAACGAAACTGATGTCATCACACTTTCATCTTTTGTTCAGGGTCAGATATTAACATACGAGTGAGGCTACGGTGCTATGCATAGCACGGTTTGGTCCGTGCTACGGCTTAATATTTGAGTTTTCAAAATTCTAACGGTCGATCCGAACCGTTCAACATGATTATCAAATGAATATGTACTTGCAAACCAAATTTTACATTTTTTCAAATTTTTTTACTATTTTTTTAGATAGGTAGAAAATCACTTGATCTGAAAATTCTGGACCATCCAAAAATAGTAATTTTGTCAAATAGCAAGAGATTATCATTCTATACTTTCTGTTAGCAAGTTCAATAGTTGCTTTTATTCAATCTTCAGCCGTGCAGTAAGCTCCACTGTGATATAATTTCTTCCACCAGCTCATGTGTTGTTTTACATTTCTCCCTGAAAAATCGTGTGCATTGTTCACGCCAGAGTATGAATTGCACTATAAGAAGCAAAGCCCTGTCTGCTGCTGGTATCCCTTTTTGCATGAGCTTATTTATTTGAGATAAATCAAAATTTGATGACAAATTAAGTTACGGTTTTATTTTTCCAATTATTTATAGTAGTAATTAGAAAAAAATAATATAAATATGCCGTACGTGAAAGACTAGAAATGCGAGAATTCAATTCTCCCTCACGACTTTGCATCTTCTGCATTTGTTTAATTCGTTTGATTTATTCGAGTTCAGATCGCATCTCTGCACCCAACTGCTCATTTGTACTAAACAAGAATAGAAAATGATTAACAGAATTGTTCGATGTCATACAAATTAAGCTTCATAATTAAGTTCATAAATTCTCTTAATTTGAACCATTGACTTTGTTAGTTGTAGATCCCACAAATACGCTGCCCTGCCCCTATTTGAAAACTATAAAAAAACAATCCACACATGTGTCATGAATGATGCTTTTTAGATGGTTCGTCGCTTTCACAGATGTAAAAATACTTTCTTACTTTTGAATTATTTTCATAATATATTGCTTCAGAACTACAAAAATACAAAACAAATATTTTTTTTATAATATATCCATAAGAAACAAAATTTACTAAAAATCAAAACATGACGGTAATACATCATGCCAGATCATTATAATCAAAAGAAATTTGGTGCAAATTATTTATCAGTAGTTAATAATTGAATACTTTTTACCTTGATGAATAAACAAACTTGATAGGTGTAAGAATAATTTTCACCTTTTTTAGTGATTAAGAATAATTTTCACGTGCGTCTTATATCATTTGTGTTTTTTATAAAAATATTTCATGATCTTATGACCCGCCTTGAAAAGAGCACATTTAATTAATTTCCGATTTCATCTCGAGAAGTTAGAAAACTGTACATGCATGTATTATTACACAAGATGTTTTAAAAAAAAAAAAATGTCCTTTCAGCTCAAATGGCCTATTTATATCCTTTTATAAATTTTGTCATCAAATTTTGGATGGGGAAATAACTAATTTTAAAATTTTGATGGGAAAATATCTAATTGATGAAGTTATGATGGGTATATATCAAAATTTCTCTTTTTATTCATGGCGTGTCTACTAATTTAATTATTTATTATTTTCCCATATTTAACATTTTTACTCTATCTCGGTTTCTTTACATAATTTCCAACTGAATCAGACCAAGCATTCCATTTAGTCTGAAGTGGTTTAAGAACCGTCTTTTCTTTTAATGGACAGAGCCCAGAGGAGCCCAAGCCTGGTTCCACTTGTCTTTTTCTTTTTCATTTAATTTCAAATTTGAAGAGGCCCAAGGCCTAAGGCCCAACATATCAAAGACTTCACACAAGGTCATGTACCACTCCTTAGTGGTTTTGGGTTTAGATATAAACTCGGCATGTTTTTCGTAATTCTCAGAAAATTTAACAGAGATATTTTAAATCCAACCAATTATTCACACTTTCAACTATTAGGGCTGATTTCAAATTTATTTTGTGCTTAGTTTTAGGGTTTCGGTCAAAACCCAAAATATCAAATCCAAAAACATAACATCACTACTGTTAATCCTCTATATCAAGAGCAATATTTTGTAAGGTACCTTAATCATAATACTGAGTTGTAAAACATCAGTTCACAGTGTATGCAAACTTCTTATATTGTATACATCTTAAAAATTCATGTTTTTAAAACTTCTACAATATCGGTCGCACCCTTTTTAAGCTTTATTTTTTTCTTTCTATTTTTACAAAGAAAGGAAGAGGGACTTTGGTGATTGCTACAGAAAGGCGAGGGAACGAGGGACAAGGTATGTGAGTGTTATGAACTTAATTGCAAATTGTAATAGGTTATGTGAATTTTTGAAAATTTGTGGAACTTTTTGGTAATTTTGAGGATGTTGGTCTGATGATGGCAGAAAGATGAGTAAATGGTAAATTGAACCATTGACTTTGTTAGTTCTAGATCACACAAATATGCTGCCCCTATTTGATAACTATATAAAAATAATCCACACATGTATCATGCATGATACTTTTAGATGGTATACTCGCTTTCACACATGTAAAAATACTTTATTAGTTTTGAATTATTTTCAGAAATATATTGCTTAAGAACTGCAAATATACAAAACAAATAAAAAAGTTAATAATATATCCTTAAGAAACAAAATTTACTGAAAATAAAAAGCATGACAGTAATTCATTATATATGCCAGATCATTATAATAAAAAGAAATTTGGTGAAAATTACTCCGCAATAGTTAATAATTGAATATTTTTTGCCTTGATGAAGAAACAAACTTTATAGATGTAAGACTAATTTTCACCTTCCTTAGTGATTTAAACTGCGTCTTATATCAATTGAGTTTTCATAAAAATATCACATCACTCGCCTTGAGAAGAGCACGTTAATTTATCCCATAACTCGCCTTGAAAATAGCACATTAATTAATTTCAGACTCGATCTCAAAATATTGGAAAACTATACATGTATATATTATCATGGAAGATGCTTTTGAAATAAAAAGTCCATTCACATCAATTTTTTTAGAGTTGCTATCATGCCTGAAAAAGTGAAGCCATAACTTTGGCAGCTAATTTTAATTAATTAGTACAATTTTGAAACTTTTTTCTTAAAGATAAGAGTGGATTTGATGTCATTAATTTGAATTGAATTCACATGTTATATAGAGTTGGACTCGTATCCTAATGATTTTATAATAAACTAGGACATGTTAAGTTCTTCAAGCTTGCCTTTCAGAAAATTTGTATAAAATAATAATATAGCAAAACAAAATTGAGATCATAGTTCATGGAGAATCCAAAAAGCAAATATACTCCGGTCCAAAAATACGATGAACTATCATTTACGATAAATACAGCCATAAGAGAAGTTTCAAAATCTTAAAAATATGATACGCACCCTTTATATATATGTTATTATTTTAATGGAGCTTTAGAAGGTTGCCCTTACGCTTAGATAGGTACTATTTTATTGAACCCATGAAAAGAGAGGAGAGGAGAAGCGTTCATGTTTTATCTCTTGTTCAATTACAGTAAGAAATTAATGTACACCTCTATTTTAATAAAAAAGGTATATTGGTTAATGCAATTTTTAAAATAATTAAATAAAGGATAAAATAAATGAAAGGGGATAGAAGAAAGAAAAGTAAGTTTAAATGAGATATTGAATTATTATGATTAATTTATGAAGAAATTAGCTATTTTAAAAGTTTGAATGGACACACCGAAAATTTTCCCCTTTTTTTGTTGGCAAATAGAATAGTGCACTTCTATTCCATTTCAAAATTTTATGGAATCTAGCGACCCATAAATGTTGTAGTCTTTCTATTGAGTATATGGAATCTAGCAACTACGGCCCACCACATGTCAAGCTCTAATTTTTAGGCTTGATATAATGTGGCACATCACTTCCAATATTTATTGTGTTCGTCTTGGTTGACTTGTCAACTATTTATTTTTTATCTGTTATGCAGTCTGGTACAAAAGTCTGGTTCAACCTTTTTGATGTAAATATCTTAGGAGAGTTGAATTAATTTGTGTATGCTTTTTTTTTTCTTGTTCTAATTTGATGGGTATTTGAATTTTCTCTAGCGTAATTCATTGGATAAACTTTTGAAAATGTGCACTGTCACATTGGAGTTGGCAAACTTAATGTAAAAAATAGATCAGAACAAATAAAGTTTCATAACATTTAATGACAACTTGATGTTGATCGGAACATTTTTTTTAGTAAAATGAATTCTATATCCTTAATTAAATAAATAGATAAATAATACTGTACAAAATTTTAATAGTCGCCTTTTTTATGTCCCGGTCGTAGGTTGTACTAATAATTGTGTTAATATGCGCTTTGTTGAACGGCAACATTAATATATAACAATTCCACATTTAATTAATTGTTTATTAGCCTACATTAAAATAGGAGAAATCATACAAGCAAATCGTAAGAATATGTTAACCCGTTTCTTCATGAGCAGACCAAGGGAAGCCATTCTTCATGAGCAAATCATACAAGGAAACGGCTCGAGTCCGACACTAGGCTCGAGTCTAGCCCTGTGCAATAAAATAAAATATGCCATCGCAACCACAGAAGCCATTCTAGGCATGTAGCTCCTAAGGTATGGGAGACAAATCTCGAATCGTTTTCGTGCCTCTGGGCTCGAGTCCGACCAGCATGTAATGGTAAAATGATTGAAAAAGAATATATAATATCAACTATACATATAATAGTAATCCTAAAAGACCTCCCGAGAAATCAAGTGATCTCTTGACTCAGTGGCTACGGGGCCGACTCGTTCCATCCCAACAAGCCGGAACGCAGTCACTCGGTTTTCTTCTCACATTCATCAATGCACATGCGTGATTACATAATAATATATTGTCCTCTACGAGAAGAGGACAACTAATATTCTAAACTAATATAATAATATAACATATAATTAAGTTACTATACTCCTAAAATACAGTAAATTTTCATTTATCGGGTATTATGCAAATCCTATCTACAGTGTAGAAAAGATAAACATGCTCTACAGTTTTCAATGCAACTATTGAATTTAAAACGGATGACGGGTCAAGTGGTCGATAGGTGAGAGTACACCACGAAAAAGTAATTCAGATATCCCACACTGGAATCGTAGGCCGAAAGCAAACGCGCGTTAATTGCCTCCGTAATCCGCACGATCCTCACCTGGTCCGGTATAGTCGTCAGCGGGATCGGACCACGGGTCAGAATCGAAGTACTCGTAACCCAGTTTCCCTGTTTTTTTTTTTACTATTTTAATTACGCATTCGAAATTAATTGATCAACTACGAAATACAATACTCAATCGGTTCAGTCAAGTCGACTCGGTTCCGATTGAGCATAAGTAATTAGGTCTAATTCAGTTTAATTTAATCTAACGTAAATAAAATATTTATTATATTTTAATTTGAAGATAAACTGTTTAAATAAATTCTTATAATGTAAAAGGTCCTACTAATTACTTATACGTACATAAATTAAACATTACCTTAATAGGTGCGATAACGAATCGCATTTTAATACTTGTAGTGTAAAAGTGCGTCTTCTAATTAATTACCTTAATAATCAGTTGAATTTATTCCTAAGTACATATAACATAAAATACGTTGTTCATCGATTGTTTTATAACTTTTAAATTTAGTCCTTTAGTTTAATAATTCGTACATGCTAAGTTAATTGAATATATAATATAATACATTAATTAATTAATTATTCTACTTAATAAATTTATAACCATTCGCAATGATACGAAAAATATTAATATGTTGTTAACTAATTGTTCTTTATTAATTAACAACATATTTAGTTTTATAAAAATAAAATTCTTTAGTTATTAATTTTAATTAACTACGGTGTGGGGTTTTTATTTTAATGTGTTTCGGAATCATACGTTGCCCAATCAGATCATTGTATCTGCTCAAATTATATTATGAGGCGGCTATCCAAGGCTTTACTAATCATCTCCCATTTATTTATGTCTCGACTTCGGGTCGAGTCTACCAAGAGGAGGCTCGAGACCTTAAGTAGTTTGCCATATTTTACTTCACTTATTTAATCTAATGTCCAAATCAAAGAGCCCAATCCATGCTATGTTTTATTAAAATTTTCGGTTTGGGCCAGAGCCTAGTATTTTCTTAATTGTTTATGGCCCAACTAAATAATGTACAAGAAGGGTTATTTATTTCATTGTTTTCGGCCCAACGAAGTATTTTCTTGATCTATTCCTTTAAATTACTTCGGCCGAACCAAAAATAACTTAGGTCCATCAGAAATTTAATCCATTTAGCCAAAATCCCTCACATTTTAATTATCTCAATTTTACAATTCAGCCCCTCAAAATAAGGAAAATTACCACAAGTCTAGAATTCATAACTTCACCCCTTAATCTTAAAAAATTTCCTTACAGGCCCCTTTTTATTTACCAGAATCGCACCAAAAGCGGAAATACACTGGTACCGAACTGGTACCAGTTACTAGTCACCTTAACAGAGGAAGAACTTATCATACAATTGGGGATTAGGCCCGATATCGCAAAATAGCCTCCCACTGGTTTTTGGTCTACACATTTCACATTTAAATCGACTCAAAGCATTCAAGCATTACAGAACAACAAGGAGATCGCAAGGCTAGTACAACGATTCCAGTACACCATGCTAAGCAAAAGTACGAGAAATTGGGTAAGGCTGGTTATAATCAAGCACCTTGATAATTACTTAATCACAAGAACAGAAGAGTAGCAGGGGTTTGTGGGTTCAATTCAAAGCACACCCATCAAAACTAGCAACAGGGCACAAAGGCACCAAGGTAAAGCCACCAAAATTAGCACATCATAAGCATCACATAGGCACACAAGAAACAGAAAAACAACAAGAGGGGTATAGGCCGGTTAAATCACATTCACAAGCACTTCACAACACAAGAAAAGGGGCTCATAACTTGCAACCGAGCTCAACACAGAGCAACAACAAAGCAACGAAATTGAGTTAACTGGGCCTTACCCGGATTTCGTTATGATGACTAGACGGCATCCGATACCAAGGCGATGAAGTCACCTCGCTTCTCGGCATAAACAAAGACACCACCAAGAAAGAAGCACCACCAAGAATCACACAAGGCACCCACACAGAAATAAAATCCAACTCCAATTTTTCACCACAAAAATCAAATCGAGACAGAGGGTTCAATGGAGGAGAAAGAGAGAGAGTAATAGCCAAATTCCTCAACACATGAGATCAAAATTAGCAAAAACGCCAAAGAGAGAGCGGGGCAATTATAACTCAGAGAGGAGCAAAAGCGAGGCGTACGGCCAAGCCCAGTCAAAGGGTACGCGCACGTGCAAGGCATGAAAGTCGTCCCTGGCAGGTGAGTGATTGAGCACAGTCAAAGTGCTCGAGTGGGAGGGGAATGGGCGATGCGACAGGGGCCAGCGTGGCGTATGGAACAGAGGAGAAAAAGAGGGGCAAATCAAAATTGCTCCCTTCCTTCTCCTAGAAGGAAAAAAAAAGAGAGAGATCGGGGGAGTGGGGCTCGGTGGTCAGCGACAGAGAGGAAGAGGGGTGGGAGTTCTCTGTCAGCGGGAGAGAGGGAGTAAAGAGGGTGAGGGTTAACGGGTCCGCTCTAGGGTTAGAGATGGGGGAGCCCAGCGGCAGAGGCAAAGAGACAGAGAGGGAGATAATATAAAGGGGAGAGGAAGGGTATCCTTTGAGATCCGTTCTGAATGGGATGAATGGTTAAAATAATTCCAAAGGATCACAAGTCCTTCCAATTAGTAAAATCAATGAATTAAAATACAATCTATCAAACCAATTTGTTAAAAATTTACGTTTAAATTTCGTACGAATATTCGTTGTCATTATTTTATAATTTCATTGTATTTTTTCTTGTTGCTTACTTGAATATATTTCGAATTTGTTAAGTTTTAATTTTAAATCTAACACTTTTTAAAATTAGAAATTGATTTGATAATCAATTTTATAAAAACTAATTTATCCATTCAATTAATTAACTTTTGTGTAGCCTAATTAATTAACTAAAATTTGTAATTACTTGTAAATTTCAATTATTAGTCAATTAATCAAGTTTAAAATTTACGGATTATAACAAAACGAGTCGGGTAAACGAATAAAAGGGTGTCATTGACACGCCTATGCACAGGACATCTATATGGTCAAATCTTTTAGAGGCTTAATTTGGTGGCATTTTTCAATTAAAAATAAACAAAATCTTTTAGAGGCTTATTTTCGGTCTCATGCAACAGGAGCCTGTTCTATTTGGTGCGAGCATATTTGAAAACATCACCTATGGGAAAGATGGTGTCACCGAGGCAAAGGTGGCTAATGGGCATGGGTTCATCAGCCAACTTGCAAACGGGTACAAAACAGCTGTCGGTGAGTGTGGGGTCCAGCTGTCAGAGGGCCAGAAGCAGCGAATCAGAATCACCAGAGCCGTGTTGAAAGACTCTGCAGTGCTGCTACTTGATGAGGCAACTAGTACTTTGGATGTGGAGTCATAGTGTGTTTTGCAAGATGCATTGGAGTTGATCACTAAGGGGCGCACGACCGTGTTAATTGCTCACTGCCTTTCTAGGATACATGCAGTTCATTTAATTGGGGTGGTGCATATGCCCGATTGTTGGTTTCTAGAGCTGAAGGGGCATACACCCAAAAACCCAAAGCCCAAAACCCAAAACCCAAAGCAATAAATTTTGCCACGTAAGAATACTTTTATGTAATATTTGAATTTCCTGTTATTTAATTACTAAATACTCGTTAGCCTAGGACTGTACTGTCCACTGGAGGTTTATTATTCTGTCTGTTAGAATCCAAACATGTAATCTAGAAATTAATCTATAACATTTTGAATGGAAATTAAAATATATATGGTCAAGTAGATAATTGATGCATCATTGGTTGATTTATGCAGGTAATAATGTTAAAATTTAATATAAAGAGTGTGGCTATTACAATATGCATATGAGGGATAGGTACAAATTATTTTGATCTAAAAAATTCTGGACAATCCAAGAGCACTGCATTTTCTCTCTATTGTAAAAAGTTATAAAAGATGTAAAATTTGGTCTCCAAGTTATATTTTCATATGGCGATCATTTTTAATAGTTCGGATCGATTGTTTGAACTTTCAAAATAGAGATATAAATTCATCGTACGGATCTATCGATCTGTAATATGCATATTATCATATATAGTATGACCCTAAAATTAAAATAAGAGAAGTTTTAATGGGTACATAACCAATTCACCCTAAAATATGAATGATGAGAAGATTTTAGCGTACTCAGGCTTGAATGCCTATTAATGCAGATGAAGGCATTCTCGTTATCACCTTCTGCTCGTCAAACACATTGATAAATTAAAACAAAATACAAGTAAATAAAAAT